>JAANSQ010001340.1:0-15574 GCA_036850885.1 Lepidocyrtinus dapeste
AGTTATATGTCAGGCCCAGAGATGCTACCCGTCCTGGGACGGGGCTAAGCACTAGTATTTGATATAATATGCTCTTTCTCTTTTTTACTTATGCAACCCCATTTTACCATTTTACTCTTGTCGTTCTTCCTTCATTCTTTATTTCTAAAAATTTCACTTGGATGCTCCCCACAATTCATCTCATGTAAAGTGCGTATAATAGTAAAAAAAATTTCCTACTTGATAGTACACAGAAGACTTCTTTCTCCATGGAAATATTGTAAGCCTTACATGAGACTCTTCCTTTTCACCCTCGACGAGAGAGTATTGCACACTAAAGAAAAACTTGCCATATTGCCTGCATCCTAATAGCATAATAACTGAGCCGCTTCGGCTTCATAAATCTTGACAAATTGTCTTTGTGAATGGGATTCTAGAACTGTTATTAAATTTTTTTAATGGCTCGACTCTTGCAAAATGGATTGATTGAGTTCTACAGTTACATCCTTACTGTCTCTCTTCTTTTCAATTGAAAGTGCGACAAAAGACTGAGAGAAGGGAAGAAAAGAGTTACTTTAACCACTTCACTTTGTTCCGAATATATTTTTACTGCATTAGCTGACTTTGCAGTTAACCAAAGACTATTCATACATATGGAAGGCATATCGAGCCAAAGAAGCAAAGTTATTATCTAAGGAGCAATGATGGTATACTCTATTATCATTTTTATGGAAATATTACATTTAAGATATGTACTGTTTAAGAACCCTCTAAATTTTTAGAAATTTCTAAAGTTCTTAAACAAGGATACTTCCGCCTTAAAGGACCTTCCACCACCACCACCTTATTGCAACATTCATGTTTTATATTTTCGAAAGTGAAATTCGAGAAGATGATTAACATGAGACAAGGGTAGGATTTCAATTTTTCACCAGACCTTAACCGAAAAACTTACTTAAGGATTATGTTACCGGAAGTTAAGGTTTTGTTATGGTCCCATCCCGTCTTACATGAATAACCATATTCAACAAAGTGCCAGGGCTTAAAGTACTTTCATGAATTTGTCCAGTGTTCCAGGCACCATAAAGGGGTCTTTTTAAAATATCACCTCCGTCTCTTCTTCTCCAAATCTCAACGCATCTGAGTTTATTTTTTTAATATAATGACCTTTTCATAATTTACCTCATCAATTCTTTCTTTGCCATAACGCGACATCGTCACGTTACATTTCAAGTCATACCATAAGGACCGACCATTGATGCAAGCCGCCAAGGCAATGGCTTCATTCACACACTCCAACTACTGACCCGTATACAATAAAATGCAACTGTCTAATCTTTCGCTCCAGCTCCGCCATCATAATAAAATTCGGCTGCTGTGTACAAAAACAAAAAATTTCAACCTTATGTTAATAACTTAGCCCTTTACAGCATCTTAGGAAGACTCCAACCTAAATATATACGACTTAACCTTCATATTTTTTACGCCAACACCATCCTCCATGATCGGAGTTTATATTTGTGAACAACTGTGAACTTCGGTGGTTGTGCACATAAAACACTTGAAAAAATGCATTTCTTTTTCTGGTATAACAACAAACTCTCAACAACACACGCACTACATAATTCACACATTCACTCTCACTTAAGCCAATCCTCTCAACCTGCATATGCGTGTACCTATGTCATATAAGCCCCATGAAATTACAAATTATGGGACCATGGGTGCGTCCACTTTTACTTGGTGTAAAGCCATCAGCTTTAACAAAAACATCTTGCGTTTTTCTTAAAGCACAAGTACACCCACCTTAAACCAGCATCTGCTGCAACTTTTCTTTGTCCTTCCTCGTCCTTTGTTTACGAACCGGAAGACTAAGACCTTACCCACAAAAGATGCTCTTGGGCTCTTACATAATGCACTTATTCCTTGTTTGCACTGACCAGTTTATTACAACGGCCACCTTTCATCCGACAAAAAAGTAAGTCACGCTGCGTAAGACAACTGTACAATATTCCCGAACTAAGCTGCATTAAATGCATCTGATTTCCTGCCTGCACACTTTACCATTCTCAAGATGGTAGTGTGCAGGCAGTAAGATATGAAGATGATGATGGAGGACAAGAGTGCTTCTGTTACTTAAAGACCTTTTTAAATACTAAAGAGCCTAAAGTATATCGCACAAACAGGCATGCATACGCACTGCTGCATCGCATCATTTTCATCTCTCCTGGGATAAAGGACACGTGGCCATTGTGCCACCTGCCAGACACATGTTACCTTTAAAAACCAATAATATGGAGCACACACGTTTTTTTTTTCTCTGTAAAAGCGAGTGCGCGATGCACTCCTCCTCAACTCATAATATCTTGTTTCCAGAAGAATAATAAAAAATGAATGTGCGCGCACGCTTTCATTCTCATTTAGTTATGGCGTATAGGATTTTTCGAGTCATGGTCATGGTTTAAATTAGTCTAGCGATTGAATCAACAAGTCAACGACATTTGCTACCGCTCTGTCATCATCTGTTATTATTTACACTCCTGTTCCAGTATAATAATAGCTAAAAGGACAATGTACAAATAAATTGCTAATACCTACGCAAACTGCATGTGCCAAATTAGTCTCACATTTTCATTCCTATGTACTACTGACCCCAATAATTCTTTTAAGAATCAAACCAATGGATTTTATCTCCTTAGCGAAAAAATATTCCCGATTTCAAAAATTAAATCATTCTCTCAACAGAAATCTTTTCTTGGTTGAAAATCCTCCAAATAGTTTTCCTTTTCCCTATTCATCTACACTGTTCCCTCCACAACCCAAAGAGAAGATAAAGATGAGAGTCGAACAAGTTTTGAAGTTCCTCCTCAGCGATTAAAATTCCTTTCACATATCCGCCGAAAATGCTATGCCATAGATCACACCGAATTACACAAGCCATCATGTAAACAGCATTCTAGAGATCCTTTTCGATAAACATAAATTATGTTTTTTTCCTACCATGTTGAATGTTTTTTCTAGCCCGAAAAAGCTCTCAGCTTAAGAAACATCTAAAGAAAAAAAAGTGAACAAGGTTTTTTCCCAATTTTTTTTTCTCCGTTTGTGTCTTCTTTGCCAGCATAAAAGATGGAACAAGCCGAAAAATGGAATCTATCCAAAGAGATTCTCCCGTTAGATGCTATTTAAATATACACGTAATCTAATGTAATATTTACACAACATAAAAACCCTACTACATGAAATAAGTAATACAAACTCTAAGAGAATAAATATCATGACACTATCACCACTTCTTGAATATTTTTTGAAACGTAAAGTTCGAAATGCATAGTTTAGTATAGTGGCTTGCTCAGCGTTTCATGAGTGAACACCAGCAATGCAAAACTCATCAACATATATCACACGATATTAGAGCAAAAAAAAAAGATTTTGAACCAGAGAGAGAGAGAGAGAATTTTTACATTTTTACTTTACAAAAAAATTAAAGAAAGAAGCTATTCGACTCGGTGTGATGTTTACTTGTTGGAAGAGAAGATCACGCACGGAGAGTATATTTTGGTCGGGATCTGCCAAAACAAGGTCGTTCATATTCTATACTTGATGTTTTTAGAGGCTCCCATTTTTTTCTAAAAAAAATCTGCATAATAAGAAACTTAAAAGTTAAAAGGGCCGAACGTTCTCTAAAAAATAAACAAGAAATGGATCGAGTGTCCACCTAAATCTCCTAGTTGATATTGGGGACGGGACGAGTCATACCGTCTTGTATTTTTGTCTTAAAATTTAAACTTCTTTGGATACTAACCGACATGAAAAGATTTGCATGAAATTGTATGTCTAGCGAAAGAGATGAGTTATACGTAACAAAAAGTCCTTCATTCTTTATATTACGGACGAGATTCATAATGAAAGAGAAAACTTCTCCAAGGTCATACAAAAAGGATTACCATAAACAGCTCATTTAAAAAGTGTTGCTAAACCAGTCTAAATTGCTACAGTAGAAATAAGAGAAGAATTTTATCCTCTTCAGAAATTGAACGCATTTGTCATCATTTCCGCATATCCATATTCACAATTGTCCAATCATTTCAGCCGTCATCCCATCTCATCTTCTAAACTCCTTTGGTAATAAAATCCTTATAAAAATGTAAAGTGAGTCTAGAGAAAGAACAGGAAAAAGGCGGGGGAGTGAATGGGCTATTTCAGCCATTTCCATCATATTCTATTTCCTTTGTTTCCCCGTGAAATTTTTATAAGCCTTAGTTATCATTCTCGTCATTTTTGAAGATCATAAACTTTATTAAACTATTTTTTTCACAATCTTTTCCTCATCTCTAGATTCAACCTAACGTAACAATAAAAATATTTCTTATGAAATTAAGACCCCAGAAATATGATATTCTTTAGGTATGAACACGTGCTAAATACCATCCCGGATGCAGGTTTATTAAGACATTCAAGGATATTTAAAGAAAAGCTTAGGTTCAAACATTTTTATTCATGCAATTCTAAATGATTTATGCAATTTAAAAGATTACGCGAATTTTAAGCTGTTTTGAAGGAGCCACTAAAGCTCCAAACTTTGGTTAAAATTAGCACTCACGATGAACTAGGTTCTTTAAAGTTCTAAATTTAATCAGAATCCTGATCTCTGACCTTTCCTTTTCTACCCAAAGTGTCAAGTAATCCTAGTTTTAAAATTAGCTTTCTTGAATTATCTCGAATCTTCTAAGCTAAACCCATTTCTTTGAAGAAATCTTGCTTGATTATCGCTTCATCTTTTTTAAATGTACCACCTTGATAATTGTAAGGGCGTCCTTTTATCCCTGCCTCTAGAACAAAATGTCTTTTTGTGTAACGCCAATGGACAAACCTTCACGCTTCCAATGTACTGCCAAAATATTTTTCCCGCTTCATTTTTCACACCAGCCAAAAAACCTTAGAAAAAGATTCTGAAAACGTCTCCTTCTTCTTCACCGTCTTGGAAACATCCCTTTCGGTACTTTACTCTAATTTCTTACCTATTGCCAGGAGAAACGTGAATGAATAAAAAAAATTGTTTCGTCCGTAGACATTACACAAGAGAACAGAGTAACCCTTTCATCTATTTTTTCTAAGCTTAAAGCATCTCATCACAACTTACAAATCTCTTCTTTTTTCCTTCGTACGTGAATCTTCCTTTGTGAATACTACCAAGAACCAAGAATATTCTCATTTATTCAACTTGCGTAGATTACATCATTTTATCAAGATAATTGGTCCTAATGTCAGTCGTTCAAAAGCCTAGTTTTTAATGCTTCCACAATGTAAATAAAATGAAATGGAGGCTTTATCTTCTTCCTCGTATTACAATTATTAGACACGTACTCTCCATCGCTTACACTGTGAATGCATATTTCATAAGTTTTACGATGAGGATTATATGGTGCAGTGAAAATTCGTAGATTATAATCCGTAGCGTAGACCAAATTACTTGGCATGCTTCCCATTTAACGAAAACAAGCTGTAATAACCACTGTGAGCCTTTTTGCATATTATATTTATAGCTTTCCGTTAACTACATAATATATTGTTCATAAAGACTAATTTTACATGCATTTCAAGAGTTCACTCTATTATTGCAGTTTTTTTTGTGTCGTGAAGCGTGGTTATTTCTTAGCTGCGAACAAAACAACTACACTAAACCATAAGATCGTTTGGTATTTTTTGCTAACAAGGGAACTCGGAACATGTTCTGGGAATAGGACGCGCATAAAGCCATTCAAGAGATTGCAAAGGAATATAAAGCTGAAATGACGTGTGTTCACTCTCTAATGAACCTAATGGAAAGAGCCATTTTTAATGATTTTTTCATTATCAAAATCATACTCCGAGTGGGGCCAACACAGTAATAAAGTTCTATCGTCGCGAATATAAGTTTTGGCACTAACTATGAATCAATGACAGTTGGGGTGCCACAATTTCTTCCTATCATTTATCGGATTATGTCCCGAACGAAAAAATAAACTTATTTAGAACTCAATTGAATGGTTTTAACTGAGTGATTCATGTTCTTAAAGTTTGACTGTGCTTAACGTACACGCTTAAATAGTCATTTGTGCAGAATCCTTTTATTGCTTGGCGTTACTCACAAACTTGAAACCTTCATAGGTTTTTCTAAATATTTAGCTTTGTGTTCACTCTCAACATTCCAGAATCAGAAAAATTGCTATACCAATGCCATGAATTTAAGAATCATATAATAACCTATTAAAATGTATCATCTTCATCATTTTGGTATAAGCAGGATAATTGTCAGTTGAACACAGTCACATCGAATGGAACATCAAAACAATTGAGAACGGTAAAAGAAATTCTGAAAAATGTAGTCCATTTGTATCTCAGGCTCAGGAAAATTCTTTACTCTGCAACCGTCAAACTTACAATTAGTCTTACCAAGGTAACAACTCAATCGGAAATCTTTAGAGATAGCAACAACAGAGAATGTTAGAGAGTATTAGATTGAATACACAGAAATTTTATGAGAATCATCCAAACATTACTCAAGCCAAGCTCAACGAATGAATTTACACCTTAAACTTTGCAAGTTTCAGTCAAATCCAGACTCTTGTTCCAAAGCATTGTGGTTTATTATATTGGTTTTAACTTAATTTTAGTGTAGTAGTATGCCAAATTTAACCTAAAATACGAAAAACTGATGAAATTCAATGGAAAAGGTTACTGGTGTTGTACTAATATTATTTGTATAGCTTTTCCATATTTTAAAACTTTTATTCTTTTTATTTAATACTCCTTAAATTTTTCCTATTGGCTTTCTCTAAATAAGTTAGTTTTGTTAAGTCAAGTACTTTCTCCATCATGAGTGGAATTCCTGTAAAAAATTTTTTTAAACTCACAGGAGTCACATTCTAGCAGGGTATATGCCAAGGATTATACAACATTGCTTTAAAAAACTAATTGTCTTCGCTTCGTATTGAAAATCAGTTAAGTTGACTCTCTTCTGGCGCTGAAAGAGAGAGAACTGACTTTTCATCTAATTATCATAGTTTGTACAAAGTGCAGAAAGAAATGCAATTAGGTTTATGAAGAAAAATGGGTTTACCCTATGATATGGTTTTTTACCCGGGTATTTCTCTAATTCTCTATTTTCTAGTTTTTTCTCTACACTTCAGAACTTGTTTATGCTTTTCTGCCTGTTTACTTCTATTCTTCTGTAGAACGAAGAAAGAGCCAAGCAAAAGTCTAGTTGGAATACTAGAGAATGAAACTAGGCGGATAAAAAGTCATTGAGTCAAGCAAATGTCGCTTACAGGAGTCCCTTAGGAGCCAAGCGGGTTCTAAGTCAGGATGATCATCCGTACATCTAACTAGGAAAGAAAATGACTGTGTGTGTACCCAATTCACTTTAACTATAAGCTAATTTATATTAGTACTTGTACGCAAACTACATGCCTTTACATTACCTTTGTAAAAAAAATGTATGTATTTATTAGGCTCATTATTCAGTTCCGTTCCAGCTCTCAGGAAAGGAAAAACAAGTACAAGACTTTTTATCCTTAGGATTCTATCACATTAAAAAGCTTTAGAACAAATTTCAAAGCAAACTGGGAATCAACCCACTAGACGTAATAATATAATGAGGAACAACAGCGACAACATCACCAGTACCATACCACACCACCACCCCATTCAATGCTTCACCACTTACACTCTGGAGTAAAGTATCATCACAATAAAATATAAAAAAAAGATGGAGAAAAAAACTCCTCTTGAAAACGGAAGGAAGAAAGGGAGGGCGAAAAAAAGCGGGAGTTGAGTGAAAAGTGAACAATCTCAAAAAGAGCAGATTCGGTCGGTCGGGTAATAACAAGTTTCTTGCTTCGTTGCTTTTCTTCACTAAGTGTCTACCAGCGCTTCTTTTATTCCTTCAGACCAGCTTTTGAAAGTTAAAGAAGGGTAAAAAAGTAAGACGGGAGGAGAAGAGAGGGTAACAAAAGAGCCTCTTCTATATTTTTTACTGGAGAAGAGAGAGAAATCCCATGGGAAACACTGAGGACAAATCGCTCTTGATCTTTATGGCAAATCGACACTCACACTCTACCTCCACAAATCTCCGTTATAAGGCAATCTCTTTAACAGGAACAACTTTTCTCCTTAACTTTTTCCTCTTTGACGGATATTAAGTAACATTACCTTTCGGTGTATATGTTGTTTTAAATGATGAAAAAAAAATGAAAAAGGATGTTGTTAAAATCTTGCATTGAATACCTTTCCAGAAAAAATCTTACAATCTCTAAATCCTTGCGACCTTACCAAAGAAAACATTTTGTGATAAAACATGAAATCTCCTTTTTATAGGAATTCATAGATATCATCACCAGTTATCATATTTTTCATTCGCACGGATGATCACAACACAAGCCGGGTTTTCCGGGTGCTTTGTATATTTCATTTTGCCATTTTTACTGACATTCTCCGACCTTTTTTTTCTTTCAAAAAGTGAAAAGAAAAAGTGTGAAAAGTCTACACTTCCGCTTGCCTTTTCACGCTTATCCTTTAGATTTTTTTGCGAGAATTTTCGTGTTCATCTTTTCAATTTTTTTTTCATTCTTGCATGATTTCCTGATTCCATCACTACATGAATGATTCGCATGACACGTTTCCCTTTCATTTCCGCTTCCTATCCGTTTCCCATGGTTTCCAGCTTCACATAAAACTCTCAATAAATATTACACAATGATTCATTCCATAACAGGGAAATGACCCAATCTTTCAAAGCGAAATTCCCTGGAGTAACGTTAGAAGCCATTTAAAGTCTGCTTGCTTGCTCCAACTCTAACCTCAAACGAGGGAAAATAATGTGCCACCCATTATGATTACACATTACCACTCTATTTTATTTATTGCTTCAATCACAATAATGCATGTAGTGTTTACACTTTCCTCCTTAAAAATAAAATTTTCAATTTAGGCTTGTAAAACTTCTACAATAGATTTTGATCATCCATTTTCAAGCTACTTACTTTACCGTGATCAATATCGTAACCTAAAGCCAAGATCCTACGATCCTGGTGTTATCGCTAGTCTCATCATGAACATCATTGCTCAAACATTATCTCTCTTATGGGAATTCACGAAACAGAATATTATCATCATTTTCATGACTATCAACACATTTTTACTTGATACTTTCCGTTCCCAGGATTGACTAGAATATTTTAGCAAAAAATGCTCCACTATGATCATCATTCATCGTTTCTTTCTCCTAGCTTTCTTCTTTCCTTTCCACGTTACTAAGTTTAGGTCTTGACTACTGATCTTAACTTCATTCATGTAAACTGAAATCCTCTTCTAACCTCCCAACTCCCAGTTACCTCAACAGACTCTTGAATACTTTTTCTTGCAACAAAATCCTTCTAATAAAAGCCATCTCCATTACAATTTTTAATAGTATCTGGTCAAATTTATTTATGTTTTCAACGCATTACATCCTCGCATTAAATATTACTTCAGAATTAGCATCCCATTAAACATGCACGATTGCAAAATATCCAGTCTATCCATGCTTAAATAAAACGTTTCATTCTATTGGAGTAACTACCTTTATAGATGAGTAGTGAGGACGAAAGGAATGTAATTCTCTTTTTAGAAACATTCACATTTACATACATACAAGCTACACTAGATTTATATTCGCTCAAGAAGAATCCATTCACAACGATTTTCATTACAGTCCAAGAGCCCTCTTTATTTATTTGTCTAACTTCATTTAAGTTTACAATTTGAGCTTGCACTCACATCCACACATCTTTTGCACGTCCATAGTACCATATACTCATACAATATTTTTATTACTGTACCTTATACCCTTATTTCACGCTTATTATTCCTATTCTCTAAAAGAAATAAAGAGATGAAAAACTCTACTAGAAAGAAGGAAGGGGTATCAAAATAAAAAGAGAAATACAATTCCGTTTTCGGATCTCTATGCTTCCATGTATATTGATGTAACATCGTCCGTTTTTCTTAAGAGATCTTTCCTTTCAGGAGTAATACTAAAACTCACATTTTTTCCCATGGATAGTTCCCAAAACACATTCAAATTCACATTTTTTCTTCCCTTTCTACTGTTATTATTATGATTTTATGCTGAGCTGACAAACCAATACAAATTTTTGAGACCCCGAGTAATATGGTTCGCCTCTAGAATAGAATATTGTGTATTTATTGTGTGCAGTCTTGTTGTTTTCCTAAGAAGATCTTATGTTAATATTTCGCATCTCACTCTCTACATTTTTTTTTCTCTTTTGTATATTTATTCTGGCAGTTACATGCCTACATATAAGGAGACATGTTCATGTGATGTGTTCTCCAACATTTTTTATGACTTTATGAATTTTAGAGAGCATATTTTTATTCCAATATGAGATTCATTCATCCAAAGAAATCCTTTCAAAAATATATATGACCATCTATTTTGAATGTGCAAAAAAAAGTTTCCTTTTGAAACTTTGAGACTTTTTTTATGGGCTCATCAGATATCGTGATATTTACGAGGAATATCCCATGTATTTCATGGATCTGCAATACTCTAGCTGTACCTATTAAAGTATGAAATCGTTGAAATCGTAGCGGTAATGGTAGTATGTCTTTTTTACTAGTCACTTTCCAGAAATACAGTTTTCTACTTGAATAAACAATCGTTGATTTGTTGGCTGCTCTTTTCAATCTAGCTAAAAAAAATATATAGCGCACGATACATATTTATTTGAAAAAAGTATTTCTTCCTAAGACCGTTAAACGTGTACCCATAAAATTTACGTGTAAAATGTGTACTTATTTTGTAAAGTAAAAATCGACATTTTCTTGGCCTAGTTAGCTCAACCAATTCATATTTGAAACTACTCTCGGGAATGATAAGACTAGGTTTACTACTCCAACGTAATACGATATAGCGTAAAACAATAGAAAACGATGTGCAAAAAACCGCACCCATCTTTCCATATTTTCTTTAAGAAAAGTAAATAGCATAAAAATGGGAATCTGGCAAACTATTTTATGAAACTGAGATATGAAGGGAAATGAGTAAAAAGGGGGCAAAGATTAAACACATCATGAGAATTTTTCCTCATATTTTTGGAATTTATGGCTCTATTACTTCCGTTGCTATTTTTGGTTATGATAGATCTATTCTACGCGTAACATAAAATATACTTTAGAGTCGGAAAGAGAGATTGGAAATCATTTCGGTTTTTAGAAAAATTTCAAAACCAACTCATTCGTAAAGAACCTATTGAATAAATGAAAGTCAAACTAGACTTGTATTTTACTACGAAATGTTTTGCACACTCAACTTACCGAAACAAGTACATCAAACGTTATGACAAGTAAATATCATACCTTGAATCTTAGTACAAGTTCCATTGGACTCCAATAAGTCTATGGCTATTGATTCCTGCAATCCTCCATCTTGCCTAACTTGCGAAATATTACTAACTTGTGTTGTCTGTCTGGAGCCGAGGGTATAATTTGCATGTTTGAATGACCTTTGGACTAAAACATTATTCGAAAAAAATATTTCTCGTGAATCCTAATCTTTTGAAATGTTTTCCTAAGCCTCAAATAAGGAAACGCAAAATACATAAGTCGCACTAATACCTTAAATTTCTACAGCAGCGAAAAAAACCTCACGCAAAACAAAAATCGTTATTTCGTTCCTCAGAAAAAATCAAGTGGGACGCTGTCAAGTCTTTAGCAATATAAGAATCTTTAGGAGTCTCACATTCTACATTAATACATATCCGGCTTATTCTGGTGGATGATAAAGTTTTTAATCCAGCTCTAAAATAATTAAAGTAAAAAATCTCTCTCTCTCTCTCTCTCTCTCGCTTTTCATCCTTTCGCATTTTTTCATTTACAGTATACTTAGGTTAACTCCCATTCAACCTTAACGAATGAAGTGAAAGAGAGTGACAAATTATTCGCTGATTTTATTTTATTTTCCTGCCGGCATGTCCAATCCAGAGAAGTCATGTAACAAGACAATTAACTGCATCACGTTGGTACAGCTCTAAGAGAGTGCTGACGTAATTACATGTTTCCTTCTTGACAATTTGGTGAAGTCACACCGATCAGAGAAATTAATTGTGATTTTCTCTCTCTCTCGCCCCAACTATTCTCACATGTCATTTTTTTCCTCTCTGGTAATATAAAACGACAAGTTGTACAATCTTAAAAAACGTAAGACAACAGAGCTACATTAGGACCACCATTTCACCAAAAATATTCTCAGTATACTTGCATACGCGCTAAATCTTTTTTTCGAAAATAATTTTCTCATTTTCGCACTGATGATAGGACCATGTTTCTTTCTGGCATATAGGGAAAAATATAAAACGGGAGCCTAAGCCACTGTCTAATTCTACAGTATAGAAAAAGAACCTCTTCAATTTCTTTTGTAGCGCGGAGGAAGTAAGCAGCCGTGAAACAAAACAGTTATTAATCTTTCCAACTTGACATTTAGCTAGTTGTATTCTGTCGTTCATTATTATCCTCTTCTCTCTATCCTCCTATTCTTCTGTTGTGATTTCCAAACTACTTACGCTATCATAAACCTTATATCAAGTCAGTTAGTGTCCCAAGAGAAAGAAAAAAATTAAGACTGAGAAAAACTCGTATTTTTTCCCTCGCGAGATTCATTTGCAGAAAGAATTCCAGCTTGAAATAAGAGCTGCCTTATTATCTATCTATTAATCTCAATATACCCCATTGAAATCGCATAAAGAAGCTTTGCTATTTAATACTACTTAACTTTATATTTTATTTCCAAGATAAAATTCATTTTTACTTTTTCTCTTATAGTTTCTTCTGTTTGAGTCATACTTCTTGTGCAACTGAAGAACGACGACTAATACAACTCACTCAATAATTAAAGCAGATTGATTTACTCGCTCTGTTCTCTTCTCAGCCATCAGCTTCTTGTTTGTTTTCTGTCTAGCGGAACATAGTTGTGGAGCCGAGGGATAAAATACTGACAACTTTATTCCAAGCACATATTTCTGTCAACTAGGCTTACAACCCCCCAGCTAACAGATTTTCTATATTGTGCTATACAGTTTCATATAATAACTTATCCCATATCGATAGCTTTAAAAGGTACACTATGCCCTATTAATATGAAAAGTAAAACTATAAGCTCTCGTTTTTTTGCATCTATTCATCAACTTAAACTCGTTTAAAATTCAAGATGTCTATAATGCGATATACATATCCTTTATGAAATGAGAAGATGATGATCATCATCATCCCAAAATGATCCTGATGATAACGATGATTATGCAGATCCTTCGTATTAAAGTTATGTTTTATGCATCACCGAGTCTACGTAATCATGCATGCATGCGTACCTATGAGATGACACTACCTTGTTCTAACATCCAAACAGAAAGTTCCTTAAAGGAAAGGCTCCCATTTTGCTGAATATTTTTCGGTTTTTAGAACTTGTATCGCTCAAAGGGGAAAGAAACAACTTTTTCCTGTGTAGATAAACTTTTTTTTATACTGTTCTACATTTTGTAATAAGGTATCATTTACAACTTTGTGAAATAGTAGCCTCCAACTAATAACCGTGTGTTTTTGTTAATACCAATAAAGCACGGCTCAGAGTAAACCTCTGTGAAAACCATTTTAATTCCTCTCTAACTCATCACACATCACGGAAGACCATGTCGATCTAAATTTTATCTTGATAAACTGCTGCTAAAAAGTTAATTTCACCCTAGAGGAGAGAGCTAGTGAATCCCCATTATTACCTTACCGTATATCCTATTCAGTATGTATTTATGACACAATAAGATTATAATACATCTACTCCCCTACAAAACTTCTCCTTTGCTCTGCTCAGATTTTCAAAGTTAAATTAGCATGAAAGTTTGAACACTCTCCTGCCTGCATACTGGAATAAATTGGCTTTCCCTTTTACCTTCTCTGTAGTTTCGGGAGTTGTCCAGTTTACGCTTGTTTGTCATTTTCTCTCTAGAACAACTCTGCCGTGAATCCCGACTCGCGAGTGATTCAGCGAAATGAACAAAAACTTTTCATGTTGATTTCAAGCGAATATTTTGCTCTAGTCATTTGACAAACTCGTGTGTAATCACACAAAGCTTCTCACTTCCGATAAAGTTCATGTGCATTAAATCAACCGGAAAGTTTTTTTCTTTTGAATGAAACTACTCTAGAGTTCATTTTTCCTCCCGGTTGTCTTTTGTTTAAAGTCTTATGACATAAATGAATAGGTGAATTGACACGAGAAATTCACCAATCAAATTTTACTCAGATTTCCCTACTAATTTTGCCTTCAGGTTTTATCGTTTTAGCACAATATATTTATGTAATATCATTCCATATACTCATCAATTTACAATACAAATACTATATTCACTCTAGCTGATAACCTGCATATTGCTCCCATCATCATCACCATCATCAACTCACAAAATAAAAGAGACCTTTCCAAGCCTACTCTTCCTTTAGCTCTCTGACTCCCTCGCTTTTCATCGACTTCTTCGCCCCATCATCAAACACACATTACGTAATCCTTCAAAGCGAAACACAATCCAGCACAAAAAAATAAAAATAATAAACGTTCGCTTCGTATTAATACGAAGAAAAAAAATAAAAGAGACACATTTTTTTTGCTTACAAGAATAGAATCTTTTTTGCTTTTTACAGAACAAAATGACAATACCAACCACTACCAAATATCATCATCATTATCCTACACGAATGCTTAGCAGAAGCAAACGGACTAGCAGTCAATTACTTTTCCTAAAAGAGTACATTATTACAACAGCAGAAACCAGCAATTTCGTAAAAAAAATAGAGAGGACTCTTTTTTGCTGTATTTTAGTCGCTATGCATTTCCTCTGTCTCTGTTTCTCATGATGAGACCCACCAACAAAAATTAAATGAACACAAAAACGTCTGCAGCTACTTTTCTTTGTCTCTTTCTACAAGTTTAACTTCTCCGTCTTATTACATTATTGCGTCTAAATTATTTCTTCTTCATCCCCTTTTTTTCTTCTTGTTGCTCAACTGCAGCTTCTGTTTTTTGTTGCTCTCATTCTTTCTCGGAGAAATAACTTCAGATAGTTGGGTACATTTTTCTTTGTTTCAAAATTTTTTATGCTTTTACATGAGCAGCTGTCGTCTAAAGTTAATTTAAGGGAAAACACCAATTTATTTAATCATTTGCATTATACAAAGAGTGTTTTTCCCGATTGGTTTATGTAAATTTAATTGTAAATCCAATTAGACACAAGTAAACTAATAGGATTCCTAAAAAAAAAATTCTAAAATCCATACAAATTTTTAAACACCTGCTGATTTCAATCAATTAAGATATTACATGAATGATACATAATAACCTGATTTCAATTCAATTGTTTTAGTATAGCCTTGGCATGTCCCTCCCACGCATTTTTTTAATTCAAATATGTAATGCAAACATTTTATATTTCATTATTATGTACCTTATACATAGGCATCCCATCCGTCCTCCTCCGAAGAGGACAGTCCTCTTATTTGACCTCAAATATAG
>JAANSQ010001341.1:0-15565 GCA_036850885.1 Lepidocyrtinus dapeste
TTTTTACCTGGATGCTGGATGGTACATCAAAAACTCCACCAATTCTTCAGCACGTCGGTGCTTTCCCTTAGGGAATCTATTGCAGAATTCGCGACATACTGATTGATGAGTTATGCGGGATTGTCCCCTATGTGCCATTTCGAAAACAGCAATAATTAAACACCACGTCCAATTCTCAAACCAAACTTATAACACTACTTTTAGGAAAACACTCCTTTTCAATTGAAATTATAAACTACACATTACATCACAATGATCTGCCTGTCACTTTTAAAATGTTGTATTAATTTATGCTTTTGCTCTTTAGATTTACAGGGTTATTCCCACAATTCCTAGAGGGTTGACGAAAAAGTGTCAGATTAATCAAAAAGTCATCAAAGTTAGTTCTATCAAGCGTCGGTATTTCATTATATTATGAAACGAGTAAATGGAAGTTTGTTTTCTTTCACACTTTACCTTTCATAAAAAAAAGTGCGAGTGTGAGCACATGTTTCCAGCTGTGAAGCTACACTCGCAACTCGGCAATGTATTTTGTTCAATTTGGGGGAATGTACGTAATATTTCCCAATGCTAAATGCTTACGATTCAACTTTTATACTTCATCTCATATATTTTTCCAGTAAAATAAACTCTGAAAGGGATATTTAAAAAAATAATTAGTGATTAGTTCATAATGTAATGTCATCAGGTACATACCATCTTAAGCTTTAAATATTGTAGTATTGATAAAGTGACAATGTTTTCCCTATATGAAATGACGCAGGATGTCCGCGTGGACCCAATGAATTTGGGCCAAGATCGTGTAGAGGCGATAACGAATGAACTGAACCAAAGGCTTTCGAATCGTGTTATGTTAAATGTAGGTCTTTGTATGGCATTGTGGGATATTAAGTCGATAGGAAATGCGGAAATCTATCCTGGAGATGGAGGCGTACATTCTAAAGTTGTTTTTCGTTATATAGTGTTTCGCCCATTTCAGGATGAAATTATCGTAGGGAAAATAAAAAATTGTACACCGGAAGGAGTTCATGGTAGGGTTACTCTGCATAATGAATTTTTAATTTAAGTTTAAGATGGTAAGATGTATTAAAGTTTTATTTGTTCAGTAACGCTAGGATTTTTTGACGATATTCTCATTACACCCGAATGCCTCCAGTATCCCTCCAAGTTTGATGAGAGAGAGCAAATATGGATTTGGGAGTATAAGACTGAAGATGATGATGAGGTTCATGAAATGTATATGGACAAAGGGGAGCCTATTAAGTTTCGGATAACTGGCGAGGTTTTCAACGACACCACTCCGTTACCTGACCCTCCCCTACTAACTAGTGGCGGTAATGAACCTCAAGGGAGTAATCCGCAGCCTGGTCCATCTAAAGTGGCAACCCCTCAAGCTCAACCTGGGGTGAGCGAAGCAGGATCTTCTCAGAAAGTGCCTTATTCTGTAACGGTAAGATGCTTCGAAATAAGAATTATTATTAATGATTGAACTTGATTGTTTATTTTTCCTTAAATTGAATTGTTTTTTTTTATTTCAGGGTTCTATTAACGAACCTGGGTTGGGGCTTATTTCATGGTGGAACTAGGTTAATTTGAAATAATTTTAATTTAGTTCATCTAGTGACTAACTTTTTTGTATCAATTTTAGTTATCGTTTAGTATACTCAACAATGATAAAAGAAAATCATTAACAATGCACAGATTAATTTACATTATGTTAATTATTCATTTGACATTTTACATTGCATAAAAGACCATAGACCATTGCATAAAGTGTTGTTATCATTTTCCTAAAGTGATTCCTACTGTCCCTCAAACTATCGAACTGTTCACCATGCTTGAAGTCACCGTAGAGGACCGACTTGTCGATAAACTTGGCGGTTGATGTTGATGCTCAGTGAGTAACCCTTCGGAAATTGCAGCGCCATTAGAATTTCCATTAGATCTAATTGTTGACCCATTATGATGATGGTTTTCATGGCCCTCATGTCTAGTTCGCATGTGCCTATCTAGGTCCCTCCTCCGAACCAGGACTTTTCTGCATAATTCACATCTACATTAAAGATATTTTCAAAAGTGTACGAAGTACTTGATAGCATAGAAAGCAATGATAGCATGAAATATAATTAAGCGTCAAAATAACGATCTGTACCTGTAAGGGGTGCTTCCGTCTGCATGCAACCGCACGTGCTTATTTAAATTAGAAGGGTCCCCGAAAGGTCTATGGCATATTTTGCAGCGTAAAGGTTTATACCCGCTGTAAATATGAAAATTGAATTATTTAAATAACGCTAAAAATAAATAATTTAAGAGATAATTAAGAGTATCACCCACGTATGTGTTCGTATGTGGATTTTTAACCCGTACTTTCTCGAGTACAACTTTCCACAGTATAAGCAAACATGTCCATTCTTAGCTTTCCCCATGTTGCTTACAATCGCTTCAAGTCGGGCATGTTGATGATGTTGCTCTTGAATGATCATACTGTTTCTTCCATTAGCACCTGCATCAGCTCTTGTTGAAGTTGCTGGCAAATCTCTTTCCGGGTCTTCTACCGGTGCATCCACTCCAATAATTGGAGAAGGTGTAGACGAGGATATCGTTGAAGTCGACGATGCTAGGTCACTGGGAAAGTCTTTATTGTTGTTCATAAAGTGATTAGGGGTTGGTGTTTGGAACATATTTTGATGGGAATAATGTCGGGACAAGGAGTGAGGTCTGAAGAGTGAAGATGAAGAAGGACTAGATGATGAGATTTTTGGAGAAAGTGGGACTATAGGAAGGGAGTAAGCAGACCGTAGTGTCGTTGCGGCGGCAGTGTTGACTAAGTAAGAAGAATTCGAAAATGGAGAGGCAGACTTTGAATGTTTTAGTCTCGTCCAAATTACTTCAGATGATAGTTTGTCGCAGTGTAGAGCTAAATGCAATTTTAATTGATTCGGGCGCTCGAACTTTTCATGACATTCGTTGCAAACGTAAGAATTTTCAGCTGAAATAAATTGTATTGTAAGTTAGTCAAGCAATGATTATGATTACAAAAGATGCTGGGAATTATAAGCAAATGGGGCATTATGATACATATTCCAAGTTTTTACCTTTGATATTAAACGGAGAAAGGTAAGGAGGTATTCCCAACTCGGTAATCATGAGTTCTTCGCTAAACCATAGTTGCAGAGATTGACCTATACGAATTTCTCTGCTTGTTTGGATAACCAACATCCTGGGGTTGATTGGACACCGGCACAATATCACATTCTGCTCATGACAATCCGAAGCCATGTCAATAAGCTTAGGCCAGAAAATACACGATGGAAGTTGTGACACTAACTCCATTTCCCCAGTTGGCGAGATTCCAATCTAATGATACATCATAAATTGACTTGACTTTAAATAAATCTTAAATTCATGAAAACCTAACATGTCGGATCACAGCAAAGATCTAAAAGTATGTAGCTTTTTGTCTTTCCTACCTGTAAGGGAAAGTTTGGTTTCATGTTGCCCCTAAACCTCACTACCGGCTCAGAATTTTCACTTATTTCGTGCGGATCAAAACGCTTGGAATATATTCCTTGAGGAATCAACATTATTGCGACACAAGCCATTACTCTAAAACTATTTTCTAAATTATCTTCCCAGTCAAATTATCTTTATAAAAACGTTTTAAACATTAGATTTACTTCAACTCATTTTCCAAATAACTGACTTCCCATACACTTTCCAAATCGCTAATCGCCACCCAGACTTTAAACAATGCAACCAATTCAAAGGCCCTTAGCGAACTGACAAGTGTCAAGGGAAAAGGCTCCACAATTTATACTAATCGCAGTCAGTGAGTCAAGGCGTATATATTGAGCATACATGTAACCACAGCCCAATTTTTGATGAGGTGTCTATTACGAAAATCAAAATTGCTCGTGTTCAAACAACGCAACACATCATCTTTTCTTTATGAAAAATGTAATGTAAACCAAACCGTATTATAATCCGTAGGGGAAAATCCATGCTTATACCACAAAGCTTTTAGACACGAGTTCCAGGTTCCAGAACCTTTCTGGTATGAACTGTGTTGCTTTCCATTCTGAAATTTATATGCATAAAACGTGATAGCAATGTAATGCCGTAACAAACACAAGCAGATCCGAAAAATCATGACGAGGGTAAGTTGATTTGCTTCTGTGAAAGTACATTAAGGCTGTAGCATTGCCCACGGTTAAATGTCCAGTCGCATCCTTTCGTGTCCAGACTAAATTAAATGATAATTTGTAAGGAATGGATTTAAAAGAACGATAAATTCTTTAAAAATGTTGCAACTGATAGGTTATTTTTCATTATTTCCTCGCAAGAAATTCTAATCTGATATTCTTCATAAATTCTCCCCGTTCAAAACATTTTCAAAAAATTCGAAATTTTCATCATTTGTTTTTCAGTACGCTACTTCAAAATTATAACCTGCCCGCATCAATGAGTGCCTCACAATATTATGCAAAAATTTAAAGAACATAATATTCTGATCGAGTTTCACAAAAAATTATTTTCCCTTGGATTCCTTGCGCAGTAATGCTTTACCAGAAGTAATTTCCCACCAGGGAGTAAACGCTTTGCTGAATTTCGATGGGGTTCTCCACATAAATCAGTCTAACCTGTATTTGAGCTTAATTGGTTAACGAGTTAGAGCGCGTACGGACGGACGGACAGACAGAGGTGATCGCAATATATATGTTCCAAGTCTCCCGTTTGCAGCATAGTATTTGATTATTCCACAGTAGAATGTTCGAGAACTAATACATTTAATTTGTTACCAAAATAGTTTTGCTAAACTCCTCTATCCAGACGTATTATATATATATATATATATCTAATGTATTTAATTTACATATTTTAAAAGTTTAAAGCCTTAGAATCTATGGATGGAAAGAAGGTGCTGTTGAAGTTGTAACTTGAGTGAAAGAAATGAACAAGATTCCTGGAGGCTGGGACTGGAAAGTGCTGTGTATAAATAAGCATTGATTTTTTTCGTGGCGTAATCTCATTTATTTAAAGACACCACGACACCAGCATACATACTGACGTCTTACAGAGATTGGGTTGAATGACGACATTTGTAAAACTCGGACATGGATTTTTTTTTACATAACACGATGGATAGAAGTTTGTATTTGTCGTCCTTTGCATCTTTTGCTTTTACTCCTTCAATCATTACTATGAGATCATTATATCTATTTACTCACCTCATATCATTTTACTCAAGTTATACAAACCTTCAATTTTATCCCAAAATCCGATTCTTGCTGCTGATTGAAAACAATTAATTTAAATTGTACATGAGTTTTGTACATAAAAAAAGCTAAGAAAGAACATAACGCCCATCATAACACTAGATTGACAACAAGGGCGAGGGGTACACCAATTAAAATTACCTGAACTGAACTGAAGTTTGAGCATCATTAGTCCTCTTCAGAATGACGTTTAATTTTCATACGATAATTTTTTAACGTTATATGTACATAATATGACGTTACTGTTTCTATTCCACGTGCGTCATATCCTTAACTTCATGTTGTAGAACTTCTAGAAAAATCACTTCATCTCATAATTTTCTCCACCACAGGATACCAAGATAAGCTATCAAGAGAAAAATCTTTTCCAAAAAGGTTATTTGCTCAAAAAACTTTATTTTATAGTTTAGCTTACAATTAAATTCTTCGTAATATGTAATCCTCGAATTTTTCTGCTTTTCTCATTCGTCATTTTCATTTCATTAAATTGGGTAAAGATATGAGGAGAAAGCGAAAGCATTATAAGGTTCAGTACAGCCAGTGCGTATCAAATCTAGGAAGCAATTTATGATGGTTCAATAAAAAGGCCGTCACCTGTTGGCAAGTTTCAGTTTGATGGTGCAAGTTAAAAGTGTTTAACTGGCAATCTAAAAACCATCAAAGCTCATCAGTTTCATCAAAGCCGTATGGAAACAATAACAAAAAGGCTAAGGATAATAAAGAAAAGGGTCATTCAGTTGCTGATGAATCTGGGTGACAAAAGGCATATCATCTATGCTACAGTAAGTGCCATTTCAAAGGGATTTTTTTGTTTTCTCTTCGACTCAAATCTCTCTCCAGTCTTTATTCAAATGGCACGAGCCAAAGGAACATGGACCCTGGACCGGGTTTAGATCAATGCACCCTAAACTCCAATAACCAGGCTTGCAAGCTTGTAAAACATGGATTGGATAATGCTGGGTACAAGTAGAGACCATGCAGCTTTACAGATACAGATTTTTAAGGCTTTAGTTGCTCTCTGGTCTGGTCCAACTGGATTATATTTTTTCCGAGATGGGGTTTTCGATACGCCGAATTAAAAATGAATATACAAGGATTTTTCATGGAATGGGTGAAACACAAAGGTGAGCCTTTAACCCTAATTCAATTCAAATTTGGCCAAGAAGTTGCAGCTGACGCACCATTCAGAGAGAGAGTCTGATTCTTTTTAAAGGAGAATGTAATAATGCAAAATAATAATAAAAAAAGTAATACACTTTATTATGGTTCTTTCATGTGCATGGTTTAAACCATGCGTAACTAAATGTAAAATGCTTGCTTTCAAACACATGCTTGAAGGCACCTTGCATTTTAGTGAGTTTATCACGCTGGATAAGCACCCGAAAGCTATATTTTCTTGCTTGAAATTAAAGCAGGTGCAGCAGAAACTCTTTTAATTTAAAAAAAATTGTTTTAAGTTTTAATACAACCATGGTTAGAAATATATACAGATGAAGTGAAAATGGCAAAGAATGTTTCACATTGCCCCGTTTTATATTCCTAATCTGAATTGAAGAGAATATCTCTCCGAATCGAACTTTTAAATGCTAAAAGCTTGCAAAAGGCCAAAATAAACTTTAAAGCTTTTTTGTGCCACCACATTATGAAAACGTCAGCTTAAAATTTCTACCATTCTTTGCAAAAAGCAAACAATGATGTATACACTAAGACGGTTTGATTGACATGAACAATTAAGTTTCCCAAAATGAAAGCCAACTGTTTTGCTTGGTGGGCCATTTTTGAACATTTTGAACTGTGAATTTTAAAATCTTCTTGGAAAACACGAATGTTACTGCAGTATTTTATTAATCAATTCCGATCATTTCAAATTCGAGCTTTGCTTTTTGCTGGAGAATCTGGGCAAATGTGGTGGATTAATGTCTTCATCCCTGACATGTTCATCTATGTACATGATCATCACAGTACCATTTCTTTTCCGAGTAAAGCACAGGTTCTCTTTTCCTCCTCCGATTGTAGACAAGCAAAGCCACTAGTTTTTCCAGCTTGTCCTTGACTACTATTATGGCTACTGGAGAGAAAATATTACGATAGGAAATAATCTACAAGTATGAAGCTTTTACATAGTGTGGGAATTAGCATGTGGTTTACACATGTTGCTTGGCTCATCTCATCTCAATCTTATTCATTCATCATCATCCGTGTCCAGAAAGGGTCGACTTGGTAGATAGATATCTATCTAGCAGTTTCATATCAGGAGGACCCTCCCCTCTAAAAAATATCCCGGTTATTGATACCGCAACACAATATTGATATGGATATGATGATGATATTGCTTACATTTTACGAAATGAGCAAACACAATGGATCAAAAGGGAAGTATGAAGGGCTTTTTTCTTCTTCCTCTCTTGTAAATGCGCATGGGGCAATCGGGCAATATTACTAAGGCCTTCTATCATCTCCAAAAATTTTTGTCACTGTGTTTATTTTGTAAAGATTCCTCATATCATGTCGAATTGCAAATAGGCAGATGTATGATGAAGATGAAGCATCCATATTAACACATACGGGGTGATGTGAGATTGTGTAGTAACGCCTTTAATTTATATGTTGTCTGGTTTAGAAAAAGTAGAAAGTACAAATGTACTGTTACTAATTTAATGTTTTAAAGATTTTGTTTTATTTCAGAGGAAACAAATGGTGTAGTGTATAGAACAGGTTCATTTGATCTTGTTTGTCCTTCGAAGTGATTCAGTCAGGGTGCTCATGTAAAATGCAAGTGTCCTTTAAACAGTTTCAAGTTCATGTCTTTTGTGTACGCAGCTGACGCGAGCGCGTTAGTTGGATAAATGGAACAATATGATATCCAGACGATATTTAGTTGGTCTAATTTTGAAGCAAGATGTTACTAGGATGATGAGATACTGCAACCTGCAACTAGTCCGGGGCAGCATGTGGATGAGATATTTTATTTTAAAAATACATGACAAAATTAAGTTGCGATTATTTTGGTTTTTTAATTGATTTATTTATAAATGAAAGTTTTCTTTTGGTCATTTCATAAACTTTGTACATATTCATGAAAATATCGGGAAATTAATGAGATACACACAACTGCCTACCTACAATCCATCTAATTGTTTTCCTGACCCACTGACATTAGGTGTGCTTTGCAACTAGCCATTTAACTGGTTCAAAACACCATCCAACTAAGAGGAAGAGGTCTTAAATAATTATTAGGGAAAATGCATAATATTTTGACAGACTTTGTGACGGTTACTGTACCTGTTGCAAGATCGTAAAAGGTATAAATAACTATTATGTTTAGCTTACTTAATGTAAAAATATTTTAGTGGTTTGATTTATGGATTATGGATTTAGTTGTGGGAGATTAAGTAAGATGTCATTCATAATAAAGTGTATTTAACCCTTCCTTCCCCCGCCTCCGCGACTACCACGACTTCCGCCCCCTCCCCTTCGACCCCCAGAAGAAGATGAAGGCTTCCACCCATATGATGGTGGTTTGACTGCAGTCCCACTTCCCGAGCTGCTGCTTCCTCCAATATTCCACCCGGGTGAAGGTGGTTTGCCTGCAGTCCCACTTCCGGAGCTGCTGCTTCCTCCTGTGTTTGTATTCATTCCTGGAATATTCCAGCCGTACGAAGACTTCCCCCCTGTGGCACTTCCAGCTCCAGACTGAGGAGGAACATTCCAGCCGATATTTGTTGAAGGTTTGCCAGCAGTTCCAGTGCCGCCTATGTTTAAGTTGTTAGTCCCGCCTGACGCAGGTGGTATATTCCACCCGGCATTGGGAGCTGCTGGCTTTGCGCCACTTCCAACGTTCAAATTGTTTTGTACTCCAGTTCCCGGTGAACCATAGGCAGGTTTATTTTGGCCAGGCGTATTCAGGTTATTCCCGTAACCTGTATTTGTGTCATAACCTGTGTTTGTGTTTGCTCCGTAAGGATTGTTTCCATATCCAGTGTTTGTCCCATATCCGGTGTTTGTTCCATACGGGTTATTACCGTACTGATTGTAGCCAGTATTTGCTCCGTAGGGATTATTTCCATATTGATTGTAGCCCGTGTTAGTTCCATAATGGCCAGTATTTGTACCGTATCCACCGTATGGATTCCCTCCGTAGTTTCCATAAGACCCTCCTTGATAGCCTCCATAATGGCCTCCTCCGCCATATCCACCACCTCCAAACCCTCCAAAGTTGTGCTGACCATATCCATTATACCCTCCAAAGCTGCTGCCAAAGCCTTTCTTCTTTGTGAGATGATTTGCGACCATGGGCATTGCAGCCATCATCATTGCTGACTTGTAGCCACCCCCTCCAAAGCCATGACTTCTTCCGAACATACCACCACCAAACCCTCCGATCGGTATGGGTATAGGAATCGGCATAATTCCTCCACCTCCTCTGTAGTATCCATGATCATCATATCCATATCTATTGTAATATCGGCGGTTATACTGTTGTTGTGTTATATTCGCCGCTGTCTCGTTTTGCGCGAGTTGGGTGATATTTGTTCCATTCCTTTGAAGTTCCTGGAGGAATTTCGCTTCGTCAGCATAATCGCTAAATGTAGTTAATCCGAGGTTGAACAAAGTGGTCAGTAGACGCCCTTCGCTCATCTTTTTCGGAATCTATAAAAAATTTAAGTTACTTCATACAATAACATCGAACCCGTGAATAGATTGTAATTATTAAACTCCTTTTCAATTTTATTTCTTACCGTTCCATTCTTTGTACCATTTCCAGCATTTACCACACTTCCGTTTACAACCCCATAAGGAGCTGGTGTTGGTGTGGTAGTCACCGATCCATTCTGGGACGGAGGGGGTAAGGTCGAGCTACTATTTCCTTTCGTGCCATTGGCATTCCTATTTTCAATTATTTGAGCTTCCAATTCATCCAAGAGACTTCCATGCGTTAAAACTGATTGAAGAAGAAATATTGCCACTATTCCCAACCACCAGCAACGACTTATTACATCTCTGGCCATTTTTGTTAAATCCAGAGATTTTCCAACAACGAGAAAAACCAATTTATCACTGATCTTGTTGGTCTACTGAAACTGCATTAAATTCTCCTAAAGTAAACACGTAAGAACAAGATGCTTTATTAGGAATCTTAATCTTTGATCTCTGCTTTTTTCCTCGCTTCAAATCATAAAATAGAAAACCAAAAAAGCCGCACTTCTAGGCAAAGAAAATCTACTTTGAAGTTTGAAAACTAGAAAACAAATGAGCGTAACTTTGTTTTTACTTCACTCACATCAGTATCAGTTTATTTTCCTGGTTTAGGTTTACTCTGAAAAAATTCTAAGAAGCTTGATGCTTCTGCTTACAAAGTATAACTATGACGTATGCTTGATTACAGAGTTGCGTCAACGAACTACTGAATTTTCTGGAGTTATCCAAGATGTAAGTGAATGTTTGTCCATTCATGAATGAATGTTGAATTCGTCATCGCTCGCATACACAATTTCACAGTTGCGTAGATAGCTGAAGCCTGCCCCTTGCCTGAATGCCTTGGATTGGATTGTACTTCTCTCCTCACGAACTTCTAGAACTGGAACCGTGCACTGGAGAAGGAGAGTTGGCTGCCAATTAACACAAATAGTTTTTAATTTAAATGGATCAGCGAAAATCATACGTTATGTTTGCTGTACTGCTAAAGATTCATTTCAACAGCATACGCAGCAATTACGAGAATTATTATGCCTAGTTAAGGTTACACAACAGGACAAATATCTCAATTTGATCGCGTTAGCTTATGGATGACAAAAACAAGTACAGTAGTCGTAGTTAAAAGACTCGTCGGTCTCCGAACCTGCCTAAAATCTGACTCTTTTTGACTTTGCATGCGTTATATTAATGAAAGGGTAAAAACTACCAAAAAGTAAGTTGTTTGGGTAAGTTTGATAAAGCTTATTGATTCAAAACGACGACACGACACTACTACTGTCACTCCTGTTTCTTCGTAGTCTGCCTCTGTGATTAATCCACATCTGTTGGCCAAAGTTCATAGATTATAAAGATTAACTACAAAACATGCTTACTCGGCTCGTGTAAAAGCAACTTTTCACTAATACTTTAGCTTTTCTTGAATTTTTAGGACGGACAGAATGAATGTCAAGAACGATTTTTAAAACAAGGCAATTTGTTCAATTTGTATCGAAGCCAAAAACTTTGAAGATACATATGTGAGATCCAACTTTGCTTCTTTTGATGAATTATCTTCTTCTAAGCCCAAAGACAGAAGCTTAGCTGGAGATACGAAAAATCACAGGCTCACGTCCATGTCATAAATATGACTCATTGAACTGGTGGTACATTCATGAAATGAAGATTGCAAAAAGCAAAAATTGAATTTTCATGAGTTTGCTGCTAGTCACATCTCCTGACCGGATGTTCTGTTCACAAATCTGCAGAAATAGCAATCAATGTATTGCATGTTGTTTACGTTTTTCAAAACGTCCTCTTAAAGCTTTTTAAAGCGGCACTACTTCATAAAAACTGATCGATCGCGTGTCACTGGAGTTGAAAAGCTAAAGCATATTTATCATTTCATGATTCATGAATCTAATGTTATTCCCTATGCTAAAAGTAATTCTTAAACTACTATGCTAGCTCAAGGATAATCGCACTTATCAATAACCATCGGATAGCCTAAAACTGGATGGTTCAGTTATGCAGTGATGAATAAGGTTAAGATTGAGGCATTACTAAATTATCTGTCAGAATGCAAAAAAAATCTTCAGATATCACTAAATGAGTGAAGATTGTCTGCGTCTTAAAACCCTTTTCCAAGAAGAGAGATTTGTCAGCCCACCCACATGCATCATGTTATCATGGAACTTCTACCTTGCATGACTGTTTTATACTATGTGCAAACGTTTATTTGGAACTGATTGCTTGAATCAATCAATGGATTCAACATTTTGTTATCAACAAATTTATAAACATAAGCTGTGGGAGCGTCTTTAGTCGAAAAGATAATTTACTAATCAACTGTTTATTTGAAAATATATGATTCTTAGAATACCCCAAAACTTATCTGTTCAAAACAAACTGAATTCATTTGCAATTGATTAGATAAAAATACTATATTTATAGGATTAGATTAAATTAGGTGGAGTAATTACTTAGAACAATGGCCGTCATCATACAGGTCTCTTTTCTAAAATTAACTAATGACCATTTCAAGTTTTAATACTATATAGTTAAAGATTTTGGAGAGGAAAATAGGTGGGTTTGTAACCATAAATGACAACAACCGTAATTTAAAAAAAGATTAATTATTATGCCTGCCTATACTTTATACTTACCAATAATGCCAACGAAATGACGTATCTGGTCCGGTGTTCACAAGTGAGTACAAGTTTAACAATATTTCACCAGGAAATATTCACGCGGATGAATTTAGTCAATTGAATTAAATTTTTTCTACATCCTTTGCTTATTGATTTTTATGACTGCAAAGATAAATATAAAAACTGATAATGACTTCTGCACTTGCTCCTATGTAAGCAGTTTACTTGTCTTCTGCCGTCAGCTTAAAAACGGAAACTAAAGGACATTTAGTCTAAAGAGAAACAGTACAACACTACACACCAGGCATTACTTCGCTGTATGCATGTCTTAATGTTGGAGGAGTTAGTTATTCGAATCACCTTTCTTCGAATATTGCAAATCCTAGGATATTCTTTCACTTGTTACCAGAGGCTCGCCAAAACCAAATTACGTTTTCGCAATAGAAGCAAAATAAGTATATAGGGTTGACTAATACTAAATGCTTCCAGAAGGGTTTACGCAACACATAAGCTATATAAACGTAATTTTCTTTGAGTTTCTATTTCTATAAAACTTTGCCTAGTCGGGCTACGTTATGTTACTTTGGTACGATTAGCTTGCTCGTAAAATATTCCCCTTAAGTCTTGCCATTCCGTTCGGTTTTGTTAGGGACACCCACCCTTCTGCCAGTAATTTTTTCATGTCGTAAAAAAATCATTTGTGTAGCTTTATGCTATTCCTTTCTCATTCTCATTAGCTTACCTTACATCTGGAGTTTACCATTATGTTTTTATTGATTTTTTATTGCGAAAATAGCTAGCATAAAGCCGTCAAGTATCGAAGGACTTTTGAGAAACAGAAGTTTTCACGTGCAATTGTACACGCTCAAATGACGTTGCGTTGGGTTTAGTGGACTAGAGACCAGTAGAGCGAACTGAAGGCATTTAAGAACGTCTCATCTTACAATCTCACTTGCTATTATGGTTTCCCTTTCCCCCTTCTTCTGTCTTCCTTATAATGACGTGTTAGGTTTTTCGGCAAGTAGAAGTCATACAATTAAAGAGCATACAACCAGTAGGGGAAAAATCGGGTCATTCGTCACTCTACAGGCTACAGGAGGTAAAAGAAAAAAGAATGTTCCTGTTGAAACGATGCCGTGAAAAATTCGTCGAGTGTCCATAAACAGATCATTAAACCAATTTGGCAAATACTTCTTGAATACGGCGTAATCACGTAATTTGCTTGACTTGCATATTAGCAGCGAAGAAAGAGCCTTAAAATTTCTATGTATGCAACAGATCATGAATCCAGTCCAGTCTTAAAAACCAAACTACTACACAGAAAGGTGTGAATTAGCCATCCTTCATCTAGATATTTATGTCTTAAGTATAAATATTACATAAATACATGCTTTTCAATGAAATAATGAATAGTCATTCATTTACAGATAATTTGTTTCTTTTCATGTCATGAAAGTAGCTAAACTACTACTGACGTCATGATCCTCCGTCCCCATTGACGTAATGAAACTTAAGCGCTGTTTTTCGATGCAACAATCAATACCGATTCGGTCAAACTCTTTCGCACAATACCCCTTGTATTGATATTTTCACGCCAATTTTTTGTCGAAAGCAAAATACTTTTGTGTTTAGAATGATCAAGTTTGAGATTCACAGTAGGCCCATCTGCTTTACTTCAAAAAATAAAGTTTTCTAACAAAATAATAAAATTGTAGATAAAATAAACTGTTATTAAACTATTCAAACGTTATTTGGAAATATTTTCATTAAACTGAGCACCAGGAGTAAGGTACCATTGAATGTATTATGCTATCACTGATTCCTCTTTTGGCTACAACAATGGTAACTTTATCCACTAAAACGACTGCTGTGCCCTGTTCCTTTCCAATTAGAAGCGGTTGTATTTGTACCTAATGAAGAAATAAAAGAAATCATATTGAATACTGTAATTAGTAGGATTGAATGGAATTGCGTCGGTTACACTTACTGCATTAATTAACTTGTCAAAAGGCAGGGTAAAAATGTAATTGCAAAAGGCTTTGTCGGCGAAAGTCTTAGTTGGGATTTTGACCTTGTGATATGTATCGGAGATACTATGCTCAAATTTCACGAGTAACGTTACATCACCAATAATGGCCAACTTGATTGCAACAGCAACTTCTAGACTTTGCACATCAACTCCCAAATTAAATCTGACGTGGTCTGTAATCAAGAAAGCTCTTATTGAAGGAGGAGTTGTTCCCAAATGTGCAGAAGAAAATATCCATAGTCCATTTACTGCCATCAAATCCTGTTGTAGGTGGTCGTTATCAAATAAGATGCTCTCAAATTCTCCAAACGCAATTGGATTCTGACCTTCAGTAAAGTTATGGATGTACTTCCTAAATCCTTCAACTTTCCAGATAATTCTGTCTTCGCGAAAATTGCCTTCATCTCTTCTCTGACTGGTGCTTCCGAAGCTACCTACTTTCTCCAGCGAATCTTCTCCCTTCGGAAAATTTTCATCTAGGCTATTTTCCAATACGGAAATTGTCATCAAAGCTGGAGTCTGTAGTCCCATTTTATATCCTACTCTCCTTATCTTTTCGGCACCCATGTAAAAAATTAAGCACAATAGAACTATAGTCACTACGGCTGGAATAATAAATGTTGAAAAACTCTCTCTTAAACATGCATAAAGACAATAAAATATGCCGCGATATTCTCTTTCTCCTTTACTACCTTGGGCTAAATCGGAAGCACAATTATTGTGTGAACTTAACCTCCTCCTTAGACTCTGTCGCCGCGAAAATCTTTCTTCAAATAAGCGTTGAAAACTTTTAACCGCCTGCGGTAGTCTACTTGTAGATAACAGACTAGAAAAATATGAAAGTAATCCCATTTCAAGGTAGAAATCCCCAAGTACGCAACATCCTTCAAAATAACAAGCAACTTAGATCAATAATTACACACGCATTTTGAGTCATT
>JAANSQ010001342.1:0-15565 GCA_036850885.1 Lepidocyrtinus dapeste
GGTAAACCACCCCCGCAAACGTTTTGTTATACACCGGTCGACGTTACTAAATTAAATGCAAAACGGCACTTGTCCTCCATTCCCTTTGGTGTAATGAGATTTTGGTATTCAGAGGACACGGAACACTTTTAAAATGTCTAGTTCCCCCAAAAGTAAAACGGAAGGAGATAAGACGGCATACAACACCGAACACCTTAATACTCTTAATATATTTTTGCTAAATGCCTTGCAGCGTTATTGCAGCATAATATTCTCCTCAATTAGTTCCTGTCCTCTAGGTTCCACGCGAATGTCCCAATTTTCTCAAGACATACTTCATCAGAGCGTACGGAATGTGCTGAATCAGTAAAGTCCTTTGTTTAGCTAGATTGAGGTTTCAAATGACGTAAATAAGATTTGGGTTACTTATGTCTCAAGCGGATATTTTTTCGGCTTAGAAAGAACCTCATTTGAAGAATGTTTTTGTCATTGCAAAATTTAAAGTTGTTTTCTCATGTGAAATACTTATTAGGGAAATGCTACCCCCATATGATTAACTTGGAATGATACAGTGTTTGACTCACCCTAAAAAACTGTACTTTAGCCGTGTCCTTGCAAAAGAGTACACAAATCAAGGAAAATTGAAAACCCGTCTAAACCAAGTTTACATGTTCGGTTCACAGTTCATCATGTTATTGTTATTATGGCAGACCTGATATAATCCGTTACGTAGTTTATATTACGATACCAAGGAATACATGTATCATCGCCTTTTTCATGATGCAACAAAGTAAACCTTGTCTTTTGCAAATATTATCACGCATCTTTCCCATTTAATTTCTCTCTAAACCAAACAATTTTACTTTGTAATGATGCGAAAAGAAAAACAATGAGTGTATTTCTTCAAAAAACGTTATTACATATTAGGCTATGATGCCTCTTATCAAACAGGTATCTCCTCCATTGTTTCTCAATACGAATATCTTTAATCAAACTAAACCTTTTTATCTCTCTTTTTGGCTTGTCCATCTCAGAAAAAAAGCTTTATTCGTTTATTTCCTTTAAAAAATCATTCATCTCGACAGGTAGAACTTCTTGGGAGAAAATCATCTTAGAGGACGACTCACTAGTCAACAAGTTTATGTACTTAACCACGTTACAGTTAGACTTGTGGGTCATTCATTTCAGCGTCGTCATCTGGCTGGCTCTCTACTAAACTTCACTGTCATTTTTTCCTAGCTTGATTTGGAGCAGGCTTATGAAGACATTCAAGACATTCATGAATGAAGCTTGGTAAGAGAAAGGAGCGTTTTTTTACTCTGAATATTTTTATTACATGCATATGTACTCTGTCTATACCAACAAATCTAATTTAAATTTTACTTTAAACTATAAAATCTGTGTTGGTTTTCTTTCTTGCATGAATAAAATATGGGATTTTGAGTGGTCTCAGTAGTTTTAAGAACAGGCCAAACGAAAATAAAGACAAATCCCATCTTTTATGTACTTGCTGGTTTGTTGACCTCATTCTTTCTCCGAAGTACATTAGAAGAAGATGAGATTCATACAAAGATGTAAACCTAGTTTACTGACAACTCTTAAGTAGTAAAAAACCCAAATGAAACTAAAACTTCAGTAATTCAGTAGCAGATGACAAATGTGCGAAAAATTGCCATACCTTGTTTTCTAAGCTACTTTAAATCTGAATGTTTTTATGTAATACCTAATATTAGGTTATAATGTTATAATGAGCGGCTGCTGGAATGCGGTGGGATAGAAGAAAAAAATTGATTTTGCAAAAATTACCTTTCCTCATTTCTCAAGTGCTGTTGCACTAATGACAAATTTTTTGCATGTGGTTTTTTCCTGCAGCGGTGTAGAGTAATGAACCTGTCGTGCTGGTAAAGAATAGTGGATTATAGACTGCTTGCACCTGGAGTCGGACGATACCAGAAGCTTAAAAAACTACCCCATGTAAACCTTCTGCAGTGGCACCCTTTCTTAGTATTGCCATGAGTGCCATGACGTATGCCTCAAACTATGAAAACTATGAAGCTATTAAAATTTAAAAAGAATCTTGAAAGGTGTTTATTTGAAAGTCCCTTGAACTTTACCATATCGAAGGCCAGGCGTCATGTGGGGCAATTTCAAAAGATTTTAAGAAATTAAGCTGAAATATTTAGAGACTTGCTGCATGGATATGATATGATGAGACAATGATTTTGTTTGGTACATCTTCAAACTACAAGCTTGATTTTCTCAGGGTCGAAAGTAATAAATAGGCAGTAATTTTAACCTTTTTTGTTTCACGAGTCCAATGAAAAATGTAGCTTTTAAAACCAATCATGATTTTTTTGCTTCGTCCACTTTGGGGACGATTATCGCGTAGATAATTTTTGACAAATTCCTGCGCATTAATGAAGAGTACATTGCATGCATTAAACAAAATGCCGTATTCTTTTCCATTATCACTACATTGTTTTGTCCGTTTTTTTTTCTACGTGCTATAATAGTCTCTACACGCTACGTAATCTACAATCCACATTGTCTCCTTATTTATTTTTTTGCGCGGAGAGCGTACATGTAGTACCTTTTGATAACAATATACCTAAAGGTATCGTGTGTGGAGCTTGATCGCAAAGTCCATTTTATCATTATCATTCTCATCACCATCTTCAACAACAGCACTCATGATTGTGATAAAGAGGAGCATCATCATCTATCCGTCCGTCGCATCTTTTTCTTTTAAAGTGAAAAGATCCCGTTAGGCTCAACAGGTTTACTCTGTGAATGTGTGAGTGAGAAAGGAGAAAATGTTAAGACCACGAAAACACTACACCGGCTTAGGCTCAACGCTTTCCGATTATTGCGAGCCAAAACAGACAGGGAGATTGCGAGCCTTGATGATTTTCATTATTATATTGATATTGAACTGATTACGAGTACAAAGTAAAGAGGATCGAATAGGTGAATTTGACTTGATGCAAAATCAATCGAGCTAAAACACTCTGTGGATCATTCTTATGGCCCTGAAATGTCTAAACACAAATGTCTATTTGTCCACATCGTCTTAATTTTAAAGACAATTCAACATTTAATTAAAAACTTAGGGTGTGAAGATGCCCCTCCGACATTCTCACTTTTAAAGAGTCCTCTATCGAAATAAGGATGTTGAGTCTCATTTTCTCGGGAATGGAGCTAAGGCTGATGATGGCTAATTGTGACCGGTTATAATATCAGTCTGGTCTACATGGGAAAGTGTATGCTCTTCTGCTCTGGCAAGTTATATCCGAGATGATTTAGGATTTAATGACGAAGCTATGATCAAGTCAGACCCGGCGTAACTGTATCCTTCGTAAAATCACTAAAATCCTATCATAAAACTGCATATCTGGTTCTCGACTTTCCCCTGTCCTTCCTCCTTCTCACGATGCCCTAAAAAGTCTAAAGTTTATCCGAAATAATGACGTTCTAATTACTTAACAGATTGTTTTTTCGGTGATTAATTGCCCCGCATTATATACTTTAAGATAATTGCGAAGGGCAAAGTGTCTACTTCATACAATGTTCTTCTTCTTAGCATGTTTCTCTTCTTTTTTATCTCCTGTGAACAACAGTTACTGTCACTTCCGCATTCATCTCTCTATCACCATTTTTTTTCTTTTTTGCTCCTGGTCTTTGAAAACAGTTATTGTTTGCTGATGGTGGCGCGGCTTAGCCTAGACTAGCCAATGATGCAAGATGCAACGCAACGAATATGCACGCAACAATGCAATATGTCATTGCTTCGAGAACAGGTGAAGCATGATATGATAATGGAAAAAATGAATGATTAGGAGATAAACTGGTATTCCCATACAAATGCCAAGTTGAATGCCGACCCAGTTTCAATTCTTTCAGCAGAGAAGAAATAACCATTTACAATTTTACTAAATTATACTTCAACAAGGTAATTAGCATGCAAATGTGAACCATATATTAGTAAAAATCATTACCTGTAACTTATTGTAGGAATCCAGGACCCTCTGAAATACACAAAATTTCCACTTCTCCAGAAAAATACTTTGAATACTTCCGTGTTCACTTTTTAAAAGAATACACTGTTTTAACACCAAAAATTGGTCCCCATCGAAGGATATTCTGTCTGAGGTGTATCCAAGCAAACTAGATTTTCCTAGAAGGAATTAAGGTCCTTTTCAAAGCACTGACCTAAAAGTGTAGACCTTGGCCCTGTCACTAAAGTTTAGTTTCGGCCCGTCAAGTCCCAAACCCTCTAACTTTTCTTCACTGCTCGTGTGACACAAATAAAATTCTGTTCATGAAAACAAAGTCTCCTTGAAAGAGAAAAGGAAATGCGTGGAAAACCTTGGTTTTATTACACTTTTCAATTTATTGTGCAGGTAAAAAAAAGGATCGCACTTTGTATTACACTAAATTTTTTTTTGTTTCCAGTTAAGTCTCTCAGAATCTGTATGATTTTGAAATTTTTAGTTTATCTCAAGATCCAATTCGCGTTGCATTGCATATTGCACTCAAGCGACTTTCATGAAAGTGAATGATGAGAGAGCCAAAGTTTCGTCCCATTTAAGACTTGTCTCAACCCCCCATAAAAAAGGAAGATGTATTACTGACAAGATATTATCCTTTTTGTACCTAATTAAGTTCCACTTTTTTCCTTAAAAACTTCCTAACAATCGATTCCCCGGAGTTGACACTCCTCTATTGGACAGTACTTTAGTGAGAGGTCGTCGTGTCGCGATTTGATCCACTTTTTGCCCAATCCTCCTTAATTGACAAAGATTTGTACCGAGTCGGAAGGTGATGTGAGTAGTGATGCAGGTTCGCGTTGCATCTGCAATCAGAATCGGGAACGCAGAGGTCTCCTCCGATCAGACAACAAAGATGAAGATGAGGATGGCTTTTTGCGCGGATATGCAATCTCTCGCTCTTTCTCTTTTACTCTCCTCCTCCAAAACGAAAAATCACTGACTTACACTACTTCTTTCTGTTGACTGACAAAAGATTTTTTCGGTGAAGTAATAATAAGAAAAGGCTCTAGTGAATTGGTTTATATGATGATGTTACCGTAGAACGGAGCAGTAAAAACGTGTAGGTACTCTCATGGGTAGTAAGAAGACTGGCAGGTCTTCCTCGATTTTTTCTAAAGGTGTCATATCAAGTCCATGTAGATTGCATATGTAATGTAAAAGCGTACATGAATGAATGCAAAATGCATAATACGGGATTTATATACTTGAGCAGTGTAGAATCAAAGGTACCCAGAGAGTGTGTACGCACATACACCTTTGAGGCTTACAGGTAAAGTCATTGTTTAAAAAAAATCTGTACAGGTGAACCTTTTTATAGTAGTGTTCGTGGTAGTGCAAGTGAACTGCACCAAGAAGCCATGGACTTGGACTTGAAGCAAAAAGGATGAAGGAAGCATAAGCTCAGTGAAGTGGTCGGGTAGCTGTTAATTTTCTTCGTGGGCTTTGTTGTCCTGTCTACTTCTCCTTTGGGCTTTAGACTTTTTCTTAGGAAAGAAGCTGCTTTTACAATGCTGCAGGATAAAACAATCATGATTATGGTTGGTAGTAATAGTAATGCTTGAAGCTAGGAAATAAGGTGCCAGGCGGAAAAAGATTATGTTGCAAACATTCAAACATTGCCTTAAGTAATATAACAAGAATAGTTAATCGGATAATGTAGAAAGGGAAGAGGTTTTCATTGCGTGTGTGAAAATTAGGGATTACAGTGAGGTTTAGGTTCTTTCACTTTATTTAGTTTTTTTTTGGAAAATGAACAATGAGTTTTTTTTGTAGAGTCATTAAGTACTTCCCGAGTTAACTTTTTTAGGAAATTTTAGTGAACTTTGATTTTTTTATGGATTTTCCATGCTCCAAAATAGAAGGTAGAGGTCTGTAATAGAATTAAAGTTTGTTAGGAATTTTGGGGCTAAAAAAGGATTTAACCGTTAACTGGTGACTTCGCCATTAAAGTAAAGGGTTACTTCGTGCGAGAATTAAAATTATTCGGGAACAAATATAAATGCAGATACTTAGCCCTAATGATCGGTTAAGTAATTGTTGTAAATGATGGATTACCTTAAAACCAGAATCTTGGCTTGTCATTCATTTTATTATTGCATTGTATTTATTTTTTAAAAATTTTAATAGCAAAAAAATCAAGGACATGAAAGGATCGCATAAAGTTAAAATGCACTTTAAATAAGGTATTTAGGACTACTTTTTGTAAAATCTGCCATTGTATTTGTGATGTTGCAGTTTTTTTAGGCAAGGTTCTCAGTAGCCATTCACATTCATCATTCGACATAGATTCTTGTTTTTCATGACAAAACATCGTAACAGGAGGGTTATTTTTCGTAATTATTTTTTCATAATTTTGACGTAACATGAAGATTGACTTGATATAACAGGACAGGATGCATTTTTAAAAGAGAAACCAATTAATCGTAGATGATGAACCTGAATTTATTGGAACGACTTTAATTTTTCTAATTAGAAAAGTTGCAAAGATTCAAAGAATCATGTCGAATCAATATTGTATAGGTTTTTTTCTTCATATGGTCCTTCCGCCAACCTACCTGATCAAGTTAATGAACAAGGTTACGGTCAATAAAAGGCTTAAGGTTTGCTTTGAAATTTCAGAGATGGGAAATTGGTCGATTCTTTATTCAAGAATACATACATGTGGAGTATTTAAAATGTGCAAGTAAGCTGCAGATAAAAATTGTTACCAATATGTTTACATACATTACATTTACCAATTATTAAAATAAACTAGATAATGAGGTAATATTGATAGTAACTGTTGATGAGGCGAGTATTATCCACCAAAGCGTACGCTGCCATCGCGCTTTCTACCATGACCAAAGGTAAGTAAAATTTGGAATGTTAAATGAGATGAAACTTAAAATAACTGGAGATTTCTAACGGTTTCAATATTATTCAAGCAAACATCCTTAGACATCATTGTTTTCAATAGTCAACTTTATCTAGCACACTGACCATTAGTCATCCCAACTCTGCCCAGATCAAATACAAAGTGATCTTGTGTGTACATTTTTTGTCAAATTACTAGAATATAAAAGAAAGCACAAGACTTTATAAACCATGTCTCTTCAAAAGGATAGCCAGTTTTCAGTACATTTTTCTTGGCGAATGGACAGGTTACGAAACTAAACCCAAAGGCCCAAAGTACGTGAAATTAGCATGTGCAAAATGAATACACAAATTTTAGAGGAAGCAAAAAACTCTCTTGGTTTACTTGGAATCATGCAGTCATCAGTTTAAGTAAACTTTAAAATGCTAAATATTTCATAACAATCACATATTTGATAATTTATATAATGGAATGTTTCAATTTATTTGGCCCTCTTTTCTCGAGAATTAACGGGAAGAATGAGGAAGGGTTCCATTTGACTAGATTAAAAATGCATTATGCTTTCTCCACTTTCAGCAAAATATTCACGTTCCTTGAAACTTCTAGATTAACTATTTAGGACAAAGTCGTGATATACATGTCATGTCACAAGTCATCCTTTTCGTTAATCAAGGAGAATATGAAAATACCTACGTAATTGTTCCATTTCCTTAAAGATTTTCTTGATTACATTATCCTTCTCGCTCATGAAAAACATGCACCTTGAAACTGGATTACCTAGAAACTTGCTTTCATATTGATGCACGGTATTTGTTGGTGATTTACTAAAAATTGAGGGTATGACTATTACTAGTTGACTCATCATTGCAAAAAGATTAGGTTGAAAATTTTGAATGTATTACATCTTCTAGTCTTCAAGGAAGAGAATGTAGTGCCAGGAAGGCAAAGACACGAAAGTTCCACTTTTACCATAAGCTTATCTACAAGATAATCTTGAATTTTCTGAAGAAAAAAAAATTTCTTCAATCAAAAACAAAAAAGTCGTCATTAGGACGAGACTAGGCTATTCAAAATTTAAATTTTTGATTTGAAATAGATACACTACCTTTTCAGATCAAGATCAAGGCCAACCAAATACTATGATATTTTCACTAATTCCTTTCACGCAGCAGTAAAAAACACATTAAGGGAATTATGCTTTGCTTAGGTATCAATAATAATAGCATATATTTTTCAAGCGCAAAATCCTCACAGAGAATATCATCTTCGTGCTCATGTACAACCGGTAGAATAGATTATTGCAGAGACGATTTTTTTTTCCTCAAGCCACGAAATAAGATTCGGTCAGAGTAAGAGCCAAATCCCATTTTAAAAGGTATCATGATCAAGCATGAAGATTTTCTGGTAGGATCAGTTTTATATTGCCCTAGAATTCGTGATCTGCATTTTAAGTATTTTCCTTTTTCGCGAATACAGTCGCCTGTTGCCACTTGTCATTCAGTATGGCATGAAGTTTTTAATTTTTAATGCAATCGAGGCTATCAAAATCTGAGGAATAAGCATAAAATCAAAAACGTATTCAATATTTTTAATTCCCCGTTTCAAAATTAAATTTAGCGCTTTGAAAGATGAAAGAAAGGTGTGAAAAATATTTATATCCAAATAAATCTCGTTTGGACTGTTTGAAGTGGAGATAAAACGTAACTGTTATTTTTTTCATTTTAAAAAGCTTTTACACCTCGAAGATATTGCTTGCTCATTTCGTTCATAGAAAGACCCGATCTCATTGATTTATGGATATTTTAATGATAATCATGATCACTTTATGAACTTTTATGACATTGACTACAGCGAAATATGAAGCTGGGTTAGGATGCCACCCACATCCACATTCAACACTTTACCACTTTGAGGCTGTCACGCATATTTAATTTTAACTAGATATCGATACCCGGTGCCGGCTTGAATATAAAATTTGTTGGTATTTTAGTAACGTTGAGAAAGCACTAAAATGAATCTAATGGAGATGCGTTACAGAGACTACAAATGGACTTTGAGTGCATTCACATTCGTTTCGCAAGAGGAATATCTTATGATGAATGATGAATATCATTTTATTTAATTTTATCACAGGATTTTACTTTAACATATACACAGCATCGAATTATTTCACGCGTGATAATTAGCACTTCCTCGGATTTCCGAGGGCTCGAACGGGATTTTTTGAATATTTTAGGGCAGAGGTCTTCATGGATATTTGGGGCCGTCATCTTCCGTAACACTTACAGTGTATGTCTTACAGTTTGGCTCTGGTGAGCCAATCAAAGTCCTGTTGTTTCCGTTGTGCTGTGGTACTAATCATCACATTGATAATTGTGGGCTTTTCGGTCTCCTAAAAATGAATTATTTTTTAAAGTCATAAAACGTAAAATGAGTTAACACCAGACACCAACGCATTTAGTTTTTATAGTCTGTGAAATTGAAATATTTTTAGACTTACAGCAACAGCCTTTCCCAGTGCGGATTGAAGTTGTTCGATAGTCTCGCAGAAAAAGCCCTGACCACCCGCAATCTCGGCTAATTTCTCGTAACGGCAGTTTGGTGAGAGACAGTTTGGTGGTAACCTGCGTTAAAAGGAGGACGGTGAATGCAGGTCAAGATGAACTAATTTGTAAAATTTATGTTCAAAAGGTTGATTTTTTTTGTATCGTACGTTAACGGTAACTGATCCTGGTTTTGTGTAAGCTCCTCCCAAACCTCTTTTTCTACGCCACCGTAAATCCCACAGTTATTAACGATCACCACGATAACTGGCAGTTTGTATCTGAGACATGTCTCAATTTCCATTCCACCGAAGCCAAAAGCTGAATCTCCTTGGACGCAAACGACCCTCTGACCTTTCCCTTCGGTTTGACAATGCAGAGCGGCTGCTATGGCGTAACCTAATCCTAAACCCATGGTTCCATAGGTACCGGCATCTAGGCGACATCTTGGCTTACCGTTTAACAGTACAGTTCTCCCAATGTCCATTGTATTTGCGCCTTCGTTGACGATAACGCTATCCTTAGGAATCAATTTCTGTACGGTAGAAAGCACAGCATAGTAATTTAGCGGAGTTGAATGATCCGCCATCATTGCTGTAACGGTTGTTCTATTTTTTTCCATCTTATCTCCCAAAGATTTCCACCAGGGAGTTCCTCCTGGATATTGTAACTTTGACTGCGTCGCGGCGTCAATTAGCTGTCCTGTGATTTCGTTAACATCCCCTAAAAGTGTAATATCTGTTGGAATGCATTGTTGGAACTCTTCTGGTTCTACGTCCACTTGAATAATTTGTACGTTCGGGTCAAATCTTGGAGGCTGGCCGAAATGAAGCATCCAGTTGATGCGAGCTCCAAGGAGAAGAATGACATCAGCTTTCTGCAATGCGAGGGACCTCGCAGAGGAAACGCAGTTTGGATGATCATCCGGAATTACCCCTTTACCCATGGCTGTTGGAAGGAAGGGAAGTTTGGTAAGTGCTATCAACTCATTTACATTACGCTCGGCTCTAGCATAAGCCGCCCCTTTCCCCACTATCACCAATGGGTTCTTAGCGCCCTTTAGGGCTTCAATGGCTTTGGAAATTTGTTCTTGAGGGGCTAGGGAAACTGGAGGTGCTGGTAATTTCGAAAGATATTCAACATTTTCCTCTGGAACTCCGGTGTTTAATAAGTCGCCAGGGAAGTCCAAGTATGAAGCACCTAAAAGATAATACAGGTAAAGTTTGTCACATGAAGACATGACCAATTAAAGAAAGTCAAACTCAGACTCACCTGGTCTGCCGTATGTCGCCATTCTGATGGCTTTCTGCACGTAGTAAGGTATCCTTTCTACATTACTTGGTCTGGCAGAGAATTTTGTGAACTGCCTCACAGCCTCGACCTGCCTGGTCTCTTGGAAAGCACCCAACTCCTCTTGGGGTCTGTCACAGGATCCTCCAACGAGAAGCATAGGCCTATTTATGAGTTTGAAAAAGTTCATCCATGAATGCATGCCTTCAACCGTCACCATGCATTGCTTCCTTCCATCATGATGAATTTTCCATGTTATTTTTACCATGCATTTGACTGCGCATTAGCCAGCCCTCCAATGGCATGAATGACACCAGGTCCTGACACACATAGACAAACTCCTGGAGTTCTTGTGAGAAACCCTGTAGCTTGGGCGGCGTATGCTGCTGCTTGTTCATTCCTCATTCCAATAAATTTTATGCCAGCTTGTTGGAAGGCAAACGATGTCTCAATAACGGGTATTCCCACCACCCCAAACACATATTCGACACCCTAAGAAAGTAAATAATAATATAGGGGCAAGATGAGACATCCGTTATAAGCCAAAATTTCTCGAGTTAATCAGTATTTTAATGACCTGTTGTTTCAGAGATTTGGCCAGAACATTAGCCCCGTCTATCTCGCCCATTCTGTAACATTGAAAAATGACTCTTAGATAAAAAGCTAAGAAATCTTTACTAATTTTACTCTAAAAAAGATGAAATTATTCTAAACTTGAATCAGACAAAGAACCAATACTTCTGGAAAAGACTTACATGAGTTTATTTACTTTTCTAAACTGTAATAAATTAGAGGACACAATATCTACTACAACTGCAACAAAGTAATTTAGTCTAGCTTAGAACTAGTAACTTGAGTAAATAATTCTTTATTACATTCAACAGGAAATGTTTCTACCAATAACTTTAATAAAAAGTATAACAATAAGATTACTTTATTAAGGATTCTACTCATTTATTGACAGAACATAATATATGTAAGTTGAATCTTCTTGACATTTGACATTTACATTCGTATAATGCATTCGTAATTTGGATATACGCAGACATTGTGTTACATAATCGGATTACCTCAAGGTTGGGTAGCACAGACGAAATAATATATAAAATTGCTCAAAACATATTTACTGTATAGCATTAAAATTATCTATATAAACATACAGAAGACACAAATAAATAGCTACTAAAAACAGGACATAACGTATTACAATCATAAGTAATCATAACATTCATAACATATGTAGCATATCAAATGGGTTATATAAGTTTCAAAGCCATGGGTTGGTACAGATAAGTAGATCTTATTTTGTCGAAAATAATATCAAAGCTCATACGTGCAGATAGAGATTACGATGTATTTGCAATTAATCAGAATGTAGCATATCAAATGGGTTATATAAGTTAAAGGATCAAAGCCATGGGTTGGTACAGATAAGTAGATCCTATTTTGTTGAAAATATTATCAAAGCTCATACGTGCAGATAGAGATTACGATGTATTTGCAATTAATCAGATCAATTCAATTTAAAGTAAATATTTGTGATGGACTTTTCCCAGCTTGAACTATGGAGTATGGACTGGAATGAGTTGAGTTTGTATTTGAAGACGAAATCAAATCTCACGAACCCATTACTGTCTCTCTGTATGGAGCAGTTTTATAATGCATCACATACATTGTGATAGACATGCCTGAGTAATTCACCAGTCTCTTGTGGTAAAAGGCCATCACGTCGAATTTCTTCTTCTCGTAGAGAGATTTGGCACTATCGTGACATTCAGTTGTGACAAGCTCTATTCCAACGAATCCTTTCTGGCTGCAGAATTTTATGACAGCGTCAACAAGTTGAGAGCCAACGCCGCGTTTACGCCACTCCTTCTTTACAGCCATTCTACGAAGCCACGCTCTTACAGCAGAGCCTCTGTCCCTAGTGATGGCGACGGTCCCTACGATCTCATGAGTCAAGTCTGGATTGCTAGTGTAGAATCCATTGTAATTTAATCGATTGAACTCAGCCTGGGAAACGAATGCTGCTGGCTTGGACTTGATTTCTGGGATGTACCACGCTTCCGCAACGAAGAAACATGTTTTATTGGAGGTCATGTACGTCTTCATGATATCTTTTAGGTCATCATGTAAATACTTGGCTTTGTAGTAATGTGCAGCCCAAACTCCGATGTATGTGGTTATCAGCACGATAGGTACGGAAAGGATACAGTATTGGAATCTGAGCCCAATAACGATGTAGATTATCGCTGCGACCATTACAATTGCTTGAAGAAATGTTTCTCGGAAGAGGGCCTTATAGAAGAAACGGTTCACCGGTTCCAATGTGCCTTCAAATATGATCTTCCTTGCGTCCTCACTGTCGTCTGAGATGATTGGTCGGATTACGACAATAGGAGCATCCATGATGCAGNTGGTCGGATTACGACAATAGGAGCATCCATGATGCAGCAGTGTTGGATTTTATTCAAGCTCTAGTAGTTGTTCAGGGAAAGAGCAAATTGGAGGAATAACGGCTAAACTTGGTAGTAATTTCCACGGTCACTTCAAGATCTACGGCGTCAGCAATAAGAAATCCTCAATCCTGAAAATGATGAGTAAAGGCCTTTCCTTAGTACCAGCAGTAGCCAGGTTCACATTCATCACTAATGATTTTCACTTATTTGATTGGTTCTTGCTTTCAGTTTTGAGCTGTTTCGAGCCACAGCCACACATTATCACTTTTGACATTGATTCAAATTAAAAGTTTATCCCTTTCCTTTAGTAAACAAGTAAACTACTATAAAGTTGGAAAAACTAATTTATCCAAACTGTAACAGCTTATTGAATGACATAACCATTAATAATTTCACATTGCCCCTAATTGTTAGTTATCAATCAAAACCATTAAAATACTACAAAAATTGGCAACTTACTTGGGCTGAGAAAACGGAAGACCTTCTCGAGGAGCCTGTGATAAACTAGCAGTCCGGAATTCTCTACTCCATGTAGTACAACCCTTAAGATATGAATTTACACCAAGACGTAGGGCTCGAGGAAGACCTAATATCATTGTTTACTCGTTTGTGGAAGTTTAACAATTTCTAGAAAAAACGGCAAAGACAAGCTTTGAAACAATCTTTCTTTCTGAAAGTACAAACCAGGAATAAAAAAAATAAATGTAACTACAAAAGTTTACACTGCATCATATCATGATATCTTACCTGAGTTTTTCTCTGGGAAAGGTGGACACGACAGAATACTAATGATACTTGATACTGCTAAAATATAATGGACAAATGGCAAATGGATTCTCCGAAAACCCAAATTAATATTTCTTTTTCATCATCAATCCACTTAAAAAGTAATCAACATACTCCTCGTATAATAAATCTATTGATTGGATACAGTCGACGAGTCAAAGTCAACATATGACAACAACAAGTGGTTGTCACTAATTTAAACGGGTTATGTAGTGCTTGGTCCTATCCTCCTATCTTGTCCATGAATTCTCAAATTCTCTTTAATGAGCAGCACAAACCAAACACTAAACCGCATTTACATTAAAGCAAATGGGGAGAAAACAGCTCTTGCCTTTGGACACTGGACAAGATTGAAAAAAAACTTATAAAAACTGGACTAGGTCTTAGCATGTTCCGAATCTAAATCCACCATAATAAAACGGGTTATGTAGTGCTTGGTCCTATCCTCCTATCTTGTCCATGAATTCTCTTTAATGAGCAGCACAAACCAAACACTAAACTGCATATACATTAAAGCAAATGGGGAGAAAACAGCTCTATTGCCTTTGGACACTGGACAAGATTGAAGTAAAATTGGACTAGGTCTTAGCATGTTCCGAATCTAAATCCACCATAATCTTTTAGACTTATGAAACAATTAATAACATGCATTTTGCAACTATCATATAGCAGCAAACTGTCAAGAAATGGAAAGTAAACTAATTACGTCTCGATGTAAATCCATTTGTCCACATCTTCCATACAAATATGGTCCATGTGTAATGATGATATATTGAAAAATGAGTGTGGAAAATGAGTACAAATGCTATGCCATAAAGAAATGACGTGAAACCGGTAAAGTATGCACTCTTCTTGTCATTTGAACAGCTGAAAATCCAGCAAAGCAATGAGAAAAAATCCAGCAAGTGTGTTTGTTGACTTTTGACATTTAAATCGTGATAAAATTAATACTTTTTTTTGTTTTACTTTTAAAGGAGCAATCAAAACTCCAGATAATAATCATTGTTTACGTTTAGCTTGTATGTAAACGAGGGGAGGAAATAATTCTGCCTAATCTTGGCCAACAAAATGACACAACTAGGGAAATTCGCTATGATTGGCGTCTTGGCTGCGGTGGTATGGCTGAAATTAATTGCATTGTCAGACCCTGTAGCTGCGTATTACACCTATATAGTACTTCCATTACCTATTTGGGGATTGATTGTTTTAGGGGTAAGTATTTACTTTGGTTAATTCATATAATTTTATTAAACAATTCATAACATATGCCGACGTAGGAATTCCAGTTATAATATTAATCGATCATCATTTTATTATTTAAGGTGTTCTCGGCGACCATAGTCTTTTATAGAACGTTTACGTTCAACGACTGCCCAGAAGCAGCGAAAGAACTCCTAGAAGAAATTGAAGATGCTCGGAAAGATTTGAAGAAAAAGGGAATGAAGTCGATTTGAACCTTTAAACATTTCTAATTGTAAACTTTCAGTTCACTCTTATCTGGAGAAGGAGAGAACAACTGTGGTAATAACTGAAAGGTCGTTTTTTATTAAGCAATTCCAAGATTTCCAATGGGATCGAAATTTAAATCGGACTTGTTCTAAGGAA
>JAANSQ010001343.1:0-15556 GCA_036850885.1 Lepidocyrtinus dapeste
GCGCGAAGCGCGTTGGGGCAGGGGGGCCGAGCGAGCCGACAGGCTCGCGGGTCCACTTGTTTTAGTATAATTGTGAAAGGAAAAAGTCTTAATAAATTGGTTTTTAGATCCTGCAGAAAGAAATGAATAATGCGGAACTCATCAGCTCAAATGGTGTGCATAAAGAGTCCTAAAAATCAGTAGTGTACAGAATTAGACACAAAAAAGTCCATTTTGAATACTTCGCAAGTTTGTACGTAACGACTAGCTTATCTCCTAGAAACGATAGGAATGATTATGGTACGGCGTTGATAACAGATTTGACCTATGCTTTTAGAACCTTACATCTTTTTGCCAAAATGTCTGTGTGAAAAGAACATCCAAGTGATTTAAACGGTTCATCATGTTAGCCAAGATTGTTTAGAACGGATGAAAGATTGGAAAGGGAAAATAAGTGTGAGCTTGCCACACGCTACAACGTAAAGCTTTTTAGAAAGGTTGGAACGTTCAAAGAAGGTATGGTCGTTTGGCAAAGTGCCGCTGACAAAATTGCATTGCACCGGTTCCTTGCAAAAAATAAACTTACTTGGATTCGTTTCTTAAACTACTTTCAAATTGAGTAGAGGCAATTGCTATACAGATAATTGGTCTATTTAGAGAGACTTCACCCAGCATAAATTAATAGCCATATTATAAATCGAAAAAATTACTGTTTTTTTGCGAAACGATTGCTTGCACTTTGAGCAACACATACACATTCAATCCTTTATTGAAGCAGTATTCCATGAAAGAAAACAAAATTCCGCCTTAATTTTACCAAATGTGGTAATGCAAGGTCAATAAAGGATTCTCTAACGGAAAGTAAGATTGAGACAGTCCACAAAATGGAGTAAACCCTTCGTAAATAAATTGATGAGTCACTCGCCATTTCTTTTTTAGTCCGTGTACTGGGACCTTTTTACCTTGAGTCTGTTTAATAAAATTCAAGCCAGACCGTTGCATAATACACACAGGAGGACTGTCTTCATATTGGCTGCGGGTCTTAGCAACGTGTCCTACCCTATTTTCATGTCTTTCCGTCTCATTTCGAAACCTCTATGTTTTTCTAAATGTAGTTTGTAGACTCTGACGCAATAGAATGGAGCAAAGGGACATGGGTACAACAAACAAAAAAGGTAAGCTTAGAATTAGTTAACTCTCCGTATAAGGAACATACTTATAACGTACGATGGAAATACTTTCTGCCTAAACTCCCATTTGAAAGTGAATTCTGTGAAAATCCACAATTCACAATACTCATGCTATAAATGTTCTTTATACAGTTGAATATTTATATGAAGAGTGGGCTGTTTCTCCTCCTGGGTTTATTTTCCTTTCCAACCACACGACAATCCCTTAATATCTTTGAGCTGACCAGGGGCTTAAAGACGATGAGATTGTAGAATGCACGTAACATTTACATTGACGTAAAATGAAGAATTCCTCAAACAAAATATCCGCTTATGATGTGGTAAAACTCTAACGTGTTGTGTTTTTTATAAAAGGTTAAAAAAAATTTGATGCTTTAGTTAAATTACGTATTATGTAATTTATGAGTAATAGTGTGTAGCGTCAGTAATGCTGTAAAAAGACCGGAAGGCCTTCTCCTACCACAACGGAACTCTCGTTGGAGCATTAAAGGAAGGATACAATGCCTCCCTAGTTCCCTACTCTCCTGCCCTCCATTAAACTAACTTCCAGCATATTACACCAGAACAATAGACAGAGAAAGAAGGTTGCTACGGGGAATTAATGTCTGATCGGATGTTTGACTAAGTTTGAGTGTCTCCTTTACAATTCGAAATTTATTCCTAAGCCTAGGGTATCCCACTTCCCACTTTTTTTTACAGAGGAAATGCTTTCTTTAGAGTAATTTTTATCTAGCTTTTCATCAAACAAAACAAATTTGTGAAAGGAGACTATACAAAGAGTCTAAATATTGTCTAGCGAGAGTGTTTTCTTTCCCTTCTTTTATAATATAGACTTTCAGTCGCAATTTCATTCAAAACACTTGTACAACTAGCTGCTTTCCTATTTTTGGGTAGATTACACCCGCAGCACTTTAAACTACAAGTCAATCATAACCTAAACTCGTAAATGATTTGAAGCTTTGAAGCTAGGGTACAATTCAAATTATTATAGACGCATTGCGCATGTGCACACAAAATTCCGTATAAAAATTAATACACTAGTGCCGATGACTGTAGACTGTAGTGCTTATCATATCTCTTTAAGCAAACAGGGAGTGAGTAAATATGAGATTTTAATTAAATAGAAATATATTCAGTATCTGGTACAATGTAAAACTAAGGATTTTGCAGCAAATTGCAGATTTTGAGTTACACTGCCAACTCCACAGTAGACTAATTTGACAGAAAGCATTTTCCCCTTGAGCGAATCATAGCGGTAAGTTAAAATAGAGTTGAATACTGTAATAAAACTAGGAAGTATACTTTGTAATGTTGAATTAACCCTGATTGCATTGAAACGTAGAAGCTAGATTTTCGGGTGAACCACAGAGCGCTTCACCGTCCACGAGTAATCGTCCAAGTCAAAAGAGAGAAAGTTTAGTAAAAACTCTATGGGTACTTTACATTCCCACTTTAGATTCATTTCTGGTCAAAACTCCATATGATTTAACTCGTTCGTATGAAATAGCCTAGCTGTGTATGTACATGCTTTAAACTAAAGTTTCTGGAGTGTCCTTCAACCTCGTAGGAAGAATGCTGTAGGATGAAACTTCAAACTTGCCTTGAAAATTTAGCGTGGTTAGCTCTCTCCAAAAACATTTACTCATGAGGTTTTAATTACTATGGACTACGTTGAATAAATTTAAAAGTAGAATTTATACATTATTTGTGCAATGAATGCAGGCATTTCATTAAGATTACGTAAAAAGGTAAGTACTCTTTTGAGACTAGAGAAAAATATGAAGTTTCCCATGAAACACAAGAGGCTAAACATTTTCCTGGTTTGATGGGTGCACGTGAGGAAGAAAACGCATAAATAAAAAACACCCTAGTAAACTATTCAGATGGACATTCATACTCTATACAGTTGGATATTGGAGGCTCTAAAAGTTCACTTGGTAGAATCAGATTGGAGTGTTATCGCCACAGCTGTATATTCTCCAAGTGGAATTAATCATGTTATATGTTTCCAAGTAGACAGAACAATCGTTTTTGAACTTGATCCTGCGCAATTTTATGTGTAGAGTAGTATACGCTTACAGTTTAGAATCACCAATGAATCCTTCTTGAAAGCGATTTTGCCCTCTAGATTGGAATAAAAGTGTCTAGAGTTGACCATCCAAAGACATCTGGTCTTTATCTATTCATGCAAATTCTTACGGAATTGTGTCCATCTGTCTTTAGAACGAAATAAGGTAGAGTATAAAGCCAAGTGAAAGACTCATGGTGTCCATGCACTCCAGAAGAGAAAAACATTAGTCATCACAATGACATTTTAATGGTATCTAATCTACTTGGAACAACCGTCTTCGTTTTTCTTTTCTTTTTTTTGTGTAGCTTAAAGTTTACATAAACTGTGGAACGTAGCAAGTGGGGAGCACATTAACTTTTTATCAGTTGCTTTGTCCCTTGTCACCATGGCATAGGCATAACAAAGCTGAAAACTTATTTCTGTTGGTGTATCAACACCGCAAGAAAATGAGAGTGTACGAAATGAAAAAAGAAAGTCCCTGTTTGCTCACATAGCTACTACTCCCTAAAAGGAGTGTAGCGAGGAGAAAGTTTTTCAAAGTGTTTTCCTCTGCTTTATTCAGTTAGCTGATTGTGAGTGGTGTGGTTTTACATGATCGGTTCCGAGAACTTACTTATGATCGAAGCAAAAAAACCTTAGGCTTTTTTCTATGGAAGGGCCATCCTCTCCCTAAACGTATGCTGGAGGGTAAACGAGAAATCCATAAAATGTCATTTTCACACATGAATACAGCATGAAAACAATACTTAAGGTCTTGTCCTAAGCTCATGTGCTACTTGGGAAGTTACCAGCGGAAAAGTTTCTCTGGAGGGAAGGGCGAATGGAAACTGATACCCGATTCTAAATAATTATTTGCTTAGGAAAGTTTCCATCTTGTCTGGAGACCCTTCAACTGTACCCAATATCATACACTGATCAAAGGGATCAGCACAGACAAAGTTTCTACGTTCGTGGTATATGTGCACATATGAAATTTGTCTGGTAACTTTTTCCCTTTTTCAATTTCGAGTAATTTGTACATTTTTCTAATCTACCCTATCTAATCTAGCAAAGTTTGGTTTTTTGGAATCCGAAACATGTAGCATATACATAACGCTTCTGGTGATATCCCTTACGTCATCAGAATCCCTAAGATGTCAAGAAAAATCACTTTCCACCACATCTCATTCTTGAAGTACACGTGAAATGAGCAGCTGTCACCATAAAAAGCGAAAATATCATCTTCTTCGCTACATAGAATTATTATGATTGTGTAAGAACCTTCTGTTATCTGGGAGGATAATAGCAGCCATAATAATTTTAATGAGTTTCAAACTGCAGCTTAAAACTAACATTGCCGCCATTTGAGAACAACCATTTCATCTCATATTTGGCAAAAACAGTGAAATAATCATTATCCCTAATAAAATGTTTTGATGAAACAAAAAGACTAAAAATGAGATTTAAAAAATGCCTGGAATTTTCATCAAGTTACAACAGCATGAAGAACTTGCCGTCCTTGTAGAAAAACAAATAAAAGATGAAACCCTCCCGTTGCGAAACTGCATAGACTAATAACTAATAAATGAGAGTATACAAGAATGCCTTTAGACTTTAGGGGAATTTCAATACTTTTAGAGTTATTTTCGTTTCCAGGTGGAAAGTAGCAAACTTGAGGGGGAAGCAATGCGTACAAATTGCTGTTTCTCCCATCATCCCTGAAATATTCATAAGACTGTGAATATTCCCTACAGTAGTGTCTTCAGTGAAAGGAGATATGAATACGAAGTATTCTAAAGTATCACGTATTGATCCGAAAAATACTTTAAAGATGGTTGCAAAACCATAGGCTCAAATTTGAATTAGTTTTGGTTCAAAATCAAAGTATCTTTTTATGCTTTGTAGGCAAAACCAATGATGAAATGGTGAGGAAAACATCATCTCAACGCTACTTCCCTCCTATTTACCTTTCCACGCACAGGAGCGTACTAAAGGGGAGAAACTACCTGGATGAATATCCAATTTGTAATGTAAGCTCGAATGAGTTATTTAAGACAGCCATGTAAACCTATCCAAGTATGGATGAATCTTCATCTAAGGTTTTAGTGTAAACACTTCCCCCCAAAATAGCCTAGGTGGGGAGGAAGACAGTGTGTAGGAAATTGGGTAAGAAAGTTTGACAGTGAAGCGGGAAAAAAAGGAAAACGAAGTGTAAATGGCGGTAATGGGACAAGCCTTATCTAATTCTCTAGCTTTGGAGTAAGCACAAGAAGCCTACTTGGAAAAAAATGTAGCTTTAGGTCACTAAATTATGTGACTTTAAAAATGATAGGATCATTAGTACTTAATTGTGTAATACGATATACTCTGAAATTTGAAGCCCTAAGGAGCTGGAAAATTCCTAAAAGTAGAAAAACTAATTGGCCTGAGGCACTCTTACGAAAAGAAAAGCAAACTTATTTGAGAATCTAGTGGTTGTGGGTTGGTAATGGTATCATGGAGGATATATTCTAGAAGGTTGGTTTTAGTACTAGCGATACTAGTTTTTAACTCCTCAAATACACTAAATTCCTTTGTCATGGAGAATACCGCAAATCATAAGAATGTATGCATAAGTTTTAGAAAGTTAGAGTTAGCAAAGCGTATTGTTAAAGCGTATTGTAGTAAGGTGAACTTACAGGACATGAGTATGCCACACAAGTAGAGTCAGGTCACACAGTAGAAAAACCCTTGGGTTATGGTTTAGCTCTGAATCCAGGAAAATATTTTAAGTGTTAATTCCGGTTTAGTTTTGCTATCCATTTTTTTTATAAAGAATTAGTCAAGTGGTTATTAATGCATTAATTCATTAAGGCTAATCAATTGAGCATTAATACAATGTTAAAGTTAATCTAATTATTAGCCTTTTTGTACTGCGGACTTATACTGCGCAATAGAATTCCTTCGTTTAGAAAATTAGATAAAAACCTTGTATTTAAAAAACTGTCAGTGCCTTCCAAAAATGTCTGGAGAGATGTATTTCTGTAGGACAGCGTGCTCCACAGTATAGCTACACGAAAAACATTTTATCACATTTACAAGTTTCTTGAGTGAGATAAGACAAGAAAACATATAGAGTTGGGAGTCATTCCATGTTTTTAATTTGCCAAAGTAATTAATGCTTCGGAAGGAATTTCATTTTTGCCTTTAGCACTCTTCAAAGGAGCCACTGAAGGGATGAATGTTGTCTGGGAGCATATACGGGAAGGAAGTTGATCACTCAATAAATTTTGTATCAGTGAGACACAACCCTAAAATACAGCGAATGGGAGAAACAAGCGGAATTTAGATCTTTGCGAAAGACATCTTTGGCGAAAAATATTAGGAATTTTTGGGAGCTCGAGAGCAAATTAAAATTGCATTGGGATGGCACTAACGTTGTCTGCTTATGGCTCCGTATGAAATTTACAGTGGCTCGTGAGCACACTTGCGAAACTTTTTGAAGCACTGATACCCAAATAAATACAAGTACACACTTCTTACATTAGCAACTTATCGTGGCTATCATTGACGTTGATACTCCTTCAGGAGAAAGTTTAAGCTGCACTCTTGTAGAAAGTTTCTCTTTCATTGTTTCCTCATTTTTCTACGGAGTGAGAGGACGATGGAATGAATGAATTTTCAATTATGTGCTCCAAATATCTTTCAAAGAAAAAAAAATGTTGGCTCTTTAAAAGTGATCGTTTCGCGCACAATTGTTTCTTGTGTTTCCTACCACTTCCTTTCTCTTCCTAGAAAGTCTAAAGATACAGTATGAGAACCTACTTAAGGGACTTCTATTCTTGTTCATCTTCTCCCATTTCCTTTCTTCGCCGACCTTGTTTAAGCGTGTATACTCTTTTGTGGGGAACATGATAATGAGATAAGGAAAAAAGAGTCATTTAATAGGTTTTTCTTCGTCTTTTCACTGCGCTTTCAATTTTCTTTAAGCTGTCCTTCTCTTTAAATAAAAGACGCTGACGTTATCTAACGCTTATACTCTCTCGATAGTTATGTATATTGGTTTGTCTTGCTGTAAAGCTGTAATCACTTAGCTTTGGAGTTTTGTCAGAAGCTTTTGTTACAGATAAAATGCATCTGTGGACGAAGATTGTTCGATTCTAGGATGTTTCTCATTTTCAAGTATTTATTCTAGCTGAAGCACTTCTTTTGTTGACACTTTGTGAAAAAAATGTAATTTAAAGTGTTGCTGTCACTTGCAAAACAATATTGTCTTTAGTGTCCATTGCGTCAACGAATTTTCTCGTTTTGAATTTCATCCCCACCCCTCCATAGTAGTAAGTTAGACAATGTTTCCTAAAATGTTTGAAACTTTAAAGTATTCTTTAATCTGAACCCTGCCTAGTCCCATGTTTCTCTCAAATAAATAATTTGTCCCTAACTTGTTTCAAAGCCTAGTTTCAAAGAGTACCAAATTTTTTAAACTTTGTAATATTATGAATCAATTTGGGAACAAGTGACAATCCGGAGCTACTTGAGTCTCTAGAGAAAATCAATAAACTTTCATCTCGCTTTTTCCTTTTTTCATCTTTGATAAACTGCCTAGATTTTTTGATTATGTATTGGCAAAGCTAGAACCTTCCTTTTGATCTATTTTTGTGGCGTTGGGCCTATAATCGATTTTGCCATTTAGCCTATATAAGACAAGAAATATTTTCCATCTTTTGATCGGCAAGTTGATTGTTAGAAGGTCATAACTAGGAGGAGTTTTCATAATCATTTTAGCCCTTACTGACTTTCCCCATGTGCATAAAACGTTACAATGTAGGGATGAAAATAGTAGGAGGGATATACTTAGGACAAAATGTATTTGTACATATTCTGGCTATTCACACAGAAAGTGTACAAATATTCCTTTCCTTGTCTGTCCTCAAACACTGACTTTTTGGTTTCTCCCGAAATAATCCTGATCTCCTAAAATAATGGGAGATGTTAGCCGCTTGCACGTAATAGCGTAAACCATTTCGGGTTTAATGTTAGGACAAGATGAAAAGACAAAATTCTTAGCGTATGTTCCTCCTCAGGCAATGGAAAACTTGTGCAGAAAAGTGCCCCTCCGAGCAGTTAGACTTATAGATTTTTCTTAGAATGGATTAAGATTTACTCTTTATCTGTCATTAAGAGAAGGTCGTGGTTAACGAGGGAAACCATTTTGAAGGTAATGTCAATGTAGACAGTTGTAGAAGCTTCTTATGAAATCCTATGAAAACTACCTGTTCTCAGACAATGGATGTTATTATCATCGGAAAAGTTCATTTTTATATTAATCTTCTTTTTCTGACATTCTTCACCACTTGAGAAAGTATGTTCCTCAAGATAACTTTGCAGGAGGTCGTAAAACGAGGGAGAGTTCCTTTAGTACATTTTACACTTTTTGTTTGGTGTCACCCACGGTAAAATGCGTTGAGGAAAGTTACCTCCGCTTATTTTTTCTACAATTGAGTCTCGCCAAAGAAACCAAAGTTATTCTAGTGCATTTTACTACGACACATGTTGCTTCAAAGTTGCACAATTCTTATAAATCTTGGAAAATCTCGACTAAATTCCTTTAAATGGCGTAAAAATTCGCAAGGGTTAATTAGTCATCAACGAAAACCGCCGGAGAAAAAAGCTTCCAGCTAATTTAAATATTTTAGGATCATTTTGTCAAAGTAGATAATTTGGAATTTTCGGGCAAGATGACACTTCGCTTTCACTCACATTTCACTCTAAATTTAATTAAGAAGTTTAGATTTGAGTAGCACCTGCTTCTTAGCAATATTTCAACAATTCAAAAGGATCCAACGGATTAATCCCATGTACCTTCCGAATGGGCTAATTTTATGCATGGAAGTAAAACTAAAGATGCGACACTAGCAAAGTAGGTAATTCGAATGATAATGTTTGTTAAACTGTAATAACAAGGATAAAATTTCGGAGTGAACTTGTAGGAGTATGAGAAGGAGGAATATGAAGTAGACTCGTTTCCGTTGCCGTTCCTTCAACTGGGACAACCTGATCATGATTCGCTCTGAACACTGATGCTCGCGTCGAGCTTGCAAGGGAAGCAATCTAGAAAGCTCCCCCGTTTCCTTCTCAGGGAGCTCCAGCTGCTTGCGGGATGCTGCGCTCAGTGTACCTTACCATTACGCGGGGAACTTTGTAGGGAAAGGGTAAACGCATACTGCGCTTATGTATAAGTACCAAGAGAAATCCAGGGAAGGTCTGAAGTTTTCAAAAATGCAAGTGCGGGAGAGTAAGACTTTTCAAGCAAATTTTTGGCGGAGCTGTACGATTTTTTTAACTACTCTTATTTTAAAGAATGTCGTTAAAATTGTAAAGAAAAGGCCTAGCCTTAATTTCATAGTGAAGGGATGCGGTTACCATACATAAATTTTCCAGTCTATCAGAGAAAGAAACTGCTTGCATAAGGGACAATGGCAAGTTTCGGCTTCAACACATTCCATAAAATTCAATGAAAACAGTAGAAAACTTTGGATTGGATGTGTATGCCAAGTAGCGGCGTTCTCTCGTTCTAACGAAAACAGCACGACGCTTTCCATACATGCTTTGTATTGTAAACGATGGAGCCGGGATGTCTGCTACAGTCAGGGAGAAAGAGAGGGAAACACGTCCTAAACTCTATTTGGAGAGAAGACTACATAAAGATTACGTTGTAAGGATTTGACAAGCTACGAGTGCTTGTTCCTTCCATAAGCTTCATATTCAGTAGGAACGGATCCGTATCACAAAGGATACTGCCAGAGAAGTCCATTTCCTTTCCAAAGGAATACCAGACTTAAGCAGCAGAGCAGCATGTATTTTCTCTGAAAATCAGAATGAATTTGCGGTGCCCATTTTTATTGCGATAAGCGACATTGTTCTCCTTGTTCAAAGTTGTCGTAAAGTTAAATTCTAAAATCTCAAATTCCGAGTTTTTAATAATGTAATAATTTGACGTCGTTTAATGAATTCGTACACATTAAATTTGGTACGCTTATGAAAAATTTGGATAGAAATCCTTTATTGTACTCAAATTCAGCATGTAGAAGAAAAAAAATAGGAATTAGATAACACTGAATAATTTCAAAATTATTATAACGTCATTTAGGGCTCCTCCGTAAGAATGAAGGATTTTTGGTTCTACTATTCTGGGGTTACAAATACAAGGTAAACAAAGGTTGAAAATGGCATTGTTTTATAAAAGATGATATCGTCTCCTTCCATTCGTGTAAAAGTTATTTGCAGGTCATACAGCAGGGAAAACTTTCTCCTTCATAAAAAATTTTACACCTTTTCCTCCCTTAAGCTCTATTTTGTATGGGATGATAATAGCAAAAGAGTTGGTAAAGGCTTGCAGAAAATCTCACCGCCGCTTCATTTTATTTAGTAAAAAGTCCATAAAATATTTAGCCTACGTGCGTCTGACAGTATGGGAGTGAAATGGGCTGGATGGTCAGCATGATTTAGTTAAATTGGGAATAATAAAAGTATAATTATACCTAGGGTTTCTACTAATACAGTGGATTTCTTTTAAAAAGAAATCTCCTAACGGACAATTTTCATCTATTTGAGAACAATAAGCTAAAGGGTTTAGGAAACGGAGAAGTAGTGAAGTCTTAATAGAAAATGAATTGTTAATGTACCATTTTCCTTCCGCAGGAATGACGTGTGGCGCTAATTCAAAAAATAAATTGCTAAAGAGATGTAGTCCGACACGTGGAATTCATCTCAGACGAAACAAATTCCCACGTAGAGAATGAGGAAACTGTCATCCAAACATCCAAGCCCATTTTATCCATGTAAACATTTGTTCAAACTAGAGGAAAATATTGTTTACTTATCGGAGAGACCAGAGCAATAGAATGAATTTAAAATTTATATCAAAATTATGTCCCATAGGGTAGTATTTATAGTACAAGGTCATTTATTCATGTCATTAAGTACCTAACCATTTGGAGTAACTTTTTATTAGGCAAAGTCTACAAAAAAAATTGTGTGTTTCGTGTAGGTGACTGTCGCATGTTTGCGGTTACCATATCAGTCAAGCCGTCCACATTTAAACTTTTTTTATCGATTTCACTGCGGCAATTTGTTTTTCTTATGAGTTTCTTCATGACCCAAAAATATGCGCTAGTCAAAGTCAATTTTTCATATTTTACTTAATGCCTCCGAAATTTGAGCTGATACGGAGGAAACTATAGGGACTGGCCTGACATCCTTAGGAAACAGAAGGAAGCTTGTTTTCCCAACCGAACAAAAGAAAACCCTGTTCGGTATCTTTCGTAACTTGAGCCGAGCTAGTCTTTGTTCGTTTTTTGTAGGTGAATCATCCTCCAAAGTTCAAAAATGTAACAAGAGAGATCTCTAAGGCGTAGGATGAAACTCTTGTGGTTTTTAGAGACTGAGGCGTAGTCCATGCTTTTTATTAGGGAGGCTTTACATTCGAAATTATTTTATCGCTTGTATGCTTCACAATTTCACATATTGCATAGTTCGGTGATTGCTTCTTGAGGTGGTTTACCTTCTTAGACAAACTTTATTTCATATGGCGGTAACTGCACTTCGTCGGTTTAGCTTCTGGTCCATCTCCCCGGAAAATTAGATTTGACAGTTGGAATATGCACTTGTCTAAGGAAAACATAGGGGAGGATGGGAAACTTAAAATATATCATAAATATTTATGATCCCGTCAAACGTAATCATACAGTCAGTTCCATGATCACGGCAAACCTTCAACTGCTCAACTGTTTTTGAACGGTTCTAACCCTTCCCAATAAGAAAAGCACTAGGAAAATGGAAATTGCTTGTGTTTACTGTCTCAACAAGTCTAAACTTTTTTACATTTTTTATACGCTTAAAAAGTTTTTTAGTGACCATATGGACTGAAAGGTACACTATTTTGGATTTTACGTTTCAGAAGCTAACCATGCGATAAAGACATTTTATTGAATTTCTGAAAGATGGAAATATCACAGGGAAATCTAAAGAATGCCTCATCAATCATTACATTTTATTCAACTTTAATGCTTTCCTTAAGAGAAAGTATGGCCACTGTATTATGCCTAAAATGCGGAAAAGTGTTAAACTGGAGGAAGCATGTAGGATTTTCTAAATTCCAGGAACTTCTCCAAAAGGATTGTTACTACAACATATTTCAATTTATGTAGAGGAAGAGATTTTCACAAGAGGATGAAAAATTTCGGTATAAATATTTCTCTTAATTGAACCAACTCGTTTCCCAAGTTTGTACAGTTTCCTACAGATTTTTAATGTGTCGCTATTTTCTAATATGCTTTTCTACCTCATTTGTATTCAATGGATCGTTACAAACAGATTTGCCAAACGAGACTGTTTTTTTCTAAAGAGCGAATAGAACGCTGATGATGTTGGCGTAATTACTAACAGGAAATTTTCTTTTGTGAGAGGTGTGCAATACTTTATACTTTCTCTGGCGCATTCTTTCGGATGAGATTTGTTCTTAAAAAGAAATGCCTTCTGAGGCTCTTACTATTCTCATATAAGATCCTTCAGTGCAGCATAAAGTTGGAAAGCTGAAGGTAACTTCAACCTCCTTTATTTTTCTTCAATTCATCATCTTATCTAATTTCTGGCTTGGTTAAGTTACCTGAGCATTTCACCAAACTAATGATGATTGGCTGTATCCTAATACTCAGGGAATAAATGAGTCTGTGGTATACGCTTATTTGCATTTCCTTCTACGGGAAGCCGAAATCATCGAGGGTCTAGCCTCAAAATAGATATTTCATATAGCCTCTCTAACAGCTCTCCCTAGGGAAATACGAGATACATACTTGAGAAAAACAATCTATAAAAAATTGCATTTCTGGGAAATCACAATATGGTCGATTTTTTCCCTCTATGGCCAAATCAGTTTATTTTGATTTCTATTCTATGGAAATATCTCCTTTAACGGTTGTCCATGGGGACAGCCTCAATCAATATTCCTTTCTCAAATACCATCTCCCAGTAAAAACCTTATGGACTTTCTGTACTAGCTATGCAACGCCAAATGAATCAGTGGCTCTATTGAAATGACTTTGAATTGACTACGATGTAGTGTTGTCATAACATTTGAAACAAATAAGCTTTCTCTAGACCTATGCATCACGTACGGTACTTAATTTGCTTACGAAATGGCAACTGTACCCTTCAGGGTAACGGTCCCTTAGGGGTACCTAGTTGTCCTCCGAAGTAATATCCTATGCTTAATAATGCAAAGGCCATATGACTAGATAAATGAATCCCTCGAAATTCCTGCTGGTTCGGGTGGTCTATTGCTTCTTTATAGGAAACTTTCTTCTCTCTTCACATTTTCCCATAATTACCATCAAGATAAATATCTACATGCATAAAATACCGGTGTACTTGATACTCTCTTGTTTCCATTTCTTCCGTTTTTATAAATCTTTCGGCTTTGGATGATCTTAGGGAGAGCAGGTACACAGCAGTAGCTCTCTACTCATTCCCCTCGACGATAAAACAAAATGTTTACCTAAAACAACAAAGAAGGTATCCAGAAGGGACATCACTCCACGAGGGAGTACACTCCAGTATGTTCTTCTGCAGAAATTAAGGTGGCTTGGCTGCAAAGCTCACTTGCCCTTTTGATACAGAGAAGATTTCAGTCCAGGCATGAGAATGTATTATGCATCCCCTAAATGAAGATTAGCTGGTTGAGTAAGAGTGCCCAAATGACTACAACCTCAAGAGAGAAATCTGTACGAAACAAAACGCAATTCGACTGTAGATCCCTACGCTTTCTTCCTTCTCGTAAAGTATCCTATGGGCAAAAACTTATGTGCGTATGCTTTCATCATTCATGCCTTAAATGCTTCCATGATTTTTTCCTGTACCAGAAAAAATAATTAATGCTTGGTTTCCTCCCAACTCCCAGAAATGATGACGGGTGGAGCATTTTTCAAGGGTAAAAATTACCCAGTTCTGTCAACTCTATATGTTTCGTAGAGGAAATGTGTGTGCCGGTGCGTACACGCGTCTAATAAAATCACGTAGTGGTCTTAAGCCATCGACCAAATATATTTTTGGTTTTTTGATTACAGCCTCCGCTTACCACTGCCTCCCATTCACGCGTATGATCCCATTAGTTCATTGAGATGGGTATAGTATCCTCTACATCTTGAGCAACCATGCAAACTAAAAAATGAGAGTAGCATTTTTTTATGGAGGAAGTGTTATGTAGCGTGGAATGATAAAAATGTGAAGACTTAGACAAAGAAAATAGGAAAGTTTTAAGCATTGAGCATGCCACGTCCATTTATCCTCTCCAAACTGAATAGCGTAGAATAAGGACGCACACATCATATCAGGAGAAAGTTACTACGAAATCGTTCTATCCAGAGAAAATATTTTTAAGGAGTTACTCATGATTAAGAAATTTATTTTCTTTCCAATTACATTGTCAAATAATGGAAGGCGATTAGGTTTAACGAGTGGAAAAAGACTGTCCAGGTTATCTAAAGTATCTAGAGGAGGGTAAGAATGCATGCAAAAACCTCCTATGGTATTAGGCTATACAAGCACGCACTCATTCTAATTCAATCGTTTTCTTTAAGAAAATATACCATTCTAGTACAAAGGCGTACATTCATTGTTCACTTTCTCTGTTGGCAGAGTAAGATTGAAACTATGTGATCATTCTTTTTGACGGAGTGACGTGTGTGAAAAGTTGATCGGTATTCTGCACGCATACGTCCTCGTGTAAAAGATGTTCATCACTTAAGTTGACTTTTCTACCCATTACTATTTCAACTAGTCAAAAGGAAAGTTTCTACTGTGAGTGTAGTCTCTGGGTACTGAAACTGTGTAATAATTTAATGTAAAAAATCTGACCAACTTACCTGTTCCTCTAGAAACTTTCTAATGCAAACAGTCACATTCGTGCACATTTTATGGGAAGGCAAGCTGAACGGTGAATAGGAATGAGATTGAGCACTGAACCAAATACAAAGAGCAGTGATTAACTTAGCCACTGTCAAACTTTTTTAGGGAATGTTGCACGTTATAAACAATCCAAGTACAGGCAAAAACTTAAGGATTTTGGATTTGTGGAAACCAGGAGAGTTTCAAATGCTACTGGGATTTATCATAGATGTAGATATTTATTTGAAGTTTTACTCAAAATGAGATGGATTTTGGTGAGGTAGGAAGTAGGAAGATTACTCGTTTTTGCTTAAAGTTGTGGCTTAAATCCTACGGAAATTACGTCATAATTTTGGAATAAATGCTTTAAAGCAGATAGAAACATAGCTTCGCTGAGGTATGAAAGGATTACAAG
>JAANSQ010001344.1:0-15553 GCA_036850885.1 Lepidocyrtinus dapeste
GCTGAAAGATCCGCTTACATAAAGTAATGAAGATAATATATTTTTAAGATAAACTCGAATTGATTGGTAAACTGGCCTTGTCTTGAATTCTTCAAGCACTGATCTCATTAGCTTACGTTAGACTCATTCATTCCCCGGATATTTTGTGATACGTGTTGTATAACTTTCCACCGGTATTTGTTTAATCCATTACTTTTCCCACTTACCTTGTGCTTACATAATAATCGAAATCGAGCTTAGGAATAAGATATAATATAATGACCGGGGGCTCTTGACGCCAAGGTTCATGCCGATTTAGAGTATGAAACGCGAACACAAACATAATTAAGTTTGCTACATGCATACCAGACTCAACCAGAATCCTAATTTACATCATGATGCAATGAAAGATTCCAGGGATGATGTAACTCATTGAAGAGAACTGTTTTTCTAAGATAAGGTATCTAGGCTTACAAAACAATGTTTTCCTCTTTTATTGTGCACGTCTCCGTTTTTGTTGAAATAGAAATTGAACTAGCCAAACAGAGAAAGCTGTAGACAATGAGGTTGAGGCTACAGATTATACAGACCTCGTTGCGAATGAATGTTTGCGAAATTCGCGAACATTATATTTCTTACGGGAAACCTATTTATCGTCAAAAAGCTTAACGAAGTATTATGTATGTCTATGCTACAACGACAGTTAAATGTTATCATCTAATATCAAAGCCTTAATTCACTGTAAAAGCGAGCTATTTATTCTCTAGTGAATCACAGAATAAAAAAAACTACCTCTATTAGCGACATTGTCTCGCCCTGCGAAACATTTGCATTAAAATGAGAGCAATACTAGAGTTCACAAGGTGCAAAAATCCACTTCTGCTGAATGTGCCGTGTAACATGCATTTACATATTTGATTTTGCATATTTTGGAAACCTAAAAAGACATAAATGCTTCCACTTCTAATGTTGGCTCAACGGTTACGCCAAGTCAGGGTAAAAAATGACATGCATGGCGTGCCAGCAGCAAGTGCTCAACGTGATGTGTTACGTGTAACCCTGTTGCGTAACTGGAACTTTTTAAGTAAAAGGCCTGCTCAAACTTGGCTACACGGCATGAATTTTCCTTGTTACTCAGCATATTATGGAATGAGCCATGTAGGTGTAGTGAAGCTTTAACGAGGGCATATTTTAAATAAAGCTAATGTTGTATAACAACTTAATGATAAGTTTTTATTTTCCATGGGATGCTTACTTTATTTTCAGGTTGACAATGATTTTGATGAGAAGATAAGACTTGGTAAACGTCTCGTTTACTGGATCTTTCCATTTTATCCAGAATTACTTACGTGGCTCATCTCTCCATAAATCATGGTATAACCCAGCTTTGCCAGATACAGCTTGATAAATTATTCTTATGTAAGATCAAGACGAAAATGAGCCGAAAAGTTATGAGCAGCCAAATTGAAAATGGTTCGTTATACTGCATACATAAGTAAGTAGGTACATACATGTATCTTTACATAAGTTTGCATCATACACAATTTTATCTAACAGGTCTCATTATGTATCAGTCGGTATTACAATAGATACAAATTTTTCCAATGACTGAGTCGGACATTGAGTGCGTCACTACGGCATGGCTTTGTGACATAACCAAAAAATGAATAATACCACAACATTTAGGTCATTTAGGGCACCTTGTCAAAACATGAAAAAGGCTATAAAAGTATAAATTTAATACTCCTCATTTTGTAAAGGACACGCCTTGTCGGATAGGATTAAGGTGTACATTTGAGTATTTAAATTTGTAGCAGCCAATTGTGAAAGTTATTTTTGTCGTACATCGGCTAAAGCTCATTTATGCAAGCGATTATCGGTACTTTGCGTGTTTAATTAATACAAACAAACCAAAAACATTAATGGCAAAAAGTTGACAAATAAATACATCTTACCTTATAAAATGACGCTAAAATAATTCAATTTGTCCAAAATTTCTCCAAAAAACATAATTCGCGAAAACCCTTGATCTTATTTACTCTGCTCAGCTTCTTATGAATTTGTTTTTCTAGCTTGAACTCCAAAATCTTCTTTACTGTCTCCTAGAAAAGTCTTATCTTTAATTTAAACCGTTTCATCTGATTACCATAATTTTATGTCGGCGCAGTTTGAATGCATAAAAAACCAGTTGACGATTTTGATTTGGTTGGCTTTACAGAACCAAATTTCTCACACTCCCTATTCAATTGTATCTTCTACTTAGGCTACTAAGGTGTAAATGTCAAGTCAGGTAAATAAATCTGTTTCAACCAGGTAACATTAGTTGGACTCATCTCTTCGGTATTCAGTTATAGAAATGGAGCACTAGTAAAATTGTTCCAGGAAATAGGAGAAAAACTTTTTTCTCCCAAGTGTATTAAATTGCATAGAGCACAAAGACCACTTATTTCAGACTCACTTTGACTAACATCCTACTCCCTGAAAATAATCAGATGGAAAAGAATGGTGTCTTAGAATATAGATGCACACAAACAAATATGGTTTCAAGCAGTTCCCGTTGCAATGCCCTGGTCACATTGATGGGCAAACACTCCTTTTAAAAGCAGATCCCTTCTTCTGAAAATAGGAAGAGCTACAAGTGTTTTTGCACTTTCGGAGTCCTATTTTTTCTCTTATTTGTTGCAGCGTTTTCTCAGTCCTTGAAAGTTACTTTAAAACACTGTGAGCCAAATCAAGCACTGTTCCAACTCTCAACTACTACACTGGAGCTATGCATATTCTTAGAATAGCTAGTCAGATTATTTTTGGTTACTTACACAGCTTAGTAAATCTGTACTGATCTAATGACGACGAACGTGAACATTTATCAAAGCTACATGTTCACCAATAACTGCTATTCAAAGATATTACTTAGCCACCAAGTTCCTCTTGAGGATAACAATATTTACAAAAGTACATTACATAAATCCCTCCACTTTACTTTTTATATTATGATACACCATGTCATTCGCCCTACAAATCTTTTAAATATTTCGTAAATTTCCAAATCATTTAACTTCCAAATGTTGATTAGAAGTATAAATAGGTGCTAATTATTTGGCGTAAAAATTCAATAAATATTTTAAAACTCTGGGAATAAATCCAATCTCATAAAAGACTCATCGGGGTAACTTTATTGTTTGTTAATTTATTTAATTATATTCTGGTCGTGGTCACTTAAAACTCGTAAAACGTAGCCTAAATTAGGTTCTCCAAGATATTGGAGAATCTATTGGGAAATGAATATGAATGATGTTCGCAGCTGACAAACTGATGATGATGTTTTAAATATTCATCTTCGTCCAGTTCGCTTGCATGCATAAGAGAGTCAAGTTTTTTTAAATGACGTTCTACGTATGTATGAAATATAAGTTGGCTCTAAATTACATACCTAGATGCTTTTTGTTTGATCACCCTATCAGCATCGCATGATACATAATACCGTGAATGTTTTGTAACAACTCTTGATGATGATGACGATATTTTCCTAACAAAAACACTTTTTTCTGCATAAATTGTATGAACGCTCATGACTATAGAATTGTGTATGCCAAAGCACAATTTGGTTAGGTTTTCCCCTAGTTTACCGTTGATGTGTCTGATTCCAAACTTGTTTCGCTTCTTCCACAAGAAGATTAAGAGGTGAATGTCAGACATATCCAAGTAAAAGTTATTATATTACTTTAGTTGATTCCACAAAGTATTTTTCCACGCGTTTACACGTAATAGGGGCAATGAGAGAGATGCTGTAATGGAAATGATAATGGCAATGGCAAGTAAACAATCATTTTGTATGCTTTGTTCGACGTTTCGCAAACATTTCATGCACGTTATAATCTGTACAGAAAGGTTAGATGACTACGCGAATTCCAATTCTGGGTATATTTAGGTAGGTCTGTTTTTTGAATTTCTCGTACCCCATCATCGCAATGCATGTATGTATGTATATAACTAGGTAAGTATATTTGATTTGGTTAAAAAAATCCCGATATTTATCTAAGAGGATATCGTAAAAGTTCATGAAACTGCTGAGGAACAAGTGTAGACCATTGATTCTCATCTTTTCCAAATGTCGAAATTCTTAGAAAGCGCAATAGGATACTAATACATATATATTATTATTTATAACTTACTCTTCTTAGTTTGTCGTATTACGGCAAATAATGTGATTAGCTTATGGTAGATCTTAGATATAGATAATTTATCAACACCGGCCGGTAATGAGAAACTCCTTGCCGAACAAATGAACAAAATCGTAAATGATCGAATTCTAGAATAATCAATTCATTTGATGCACCTGCGATATGTATGATAAAACTTATGCCTAAATAATTTTTTATTAATTGCATATGTTTGTAATTAACTTGAACTAAAGTCCGGTGTGGCTTTTTATGTATTAATTAAGTAAACAGTAAATGAGTAAAAATCCTTTCATCTCTCAATATTTCATTTGAGGCTATTCGCTCAGAGAGTGCAGCTCACGTTTTCAAAATCCCCTTTCATCGTTTTTGGTTGCATGAAAAATAAGAAAATATGCTTATGATTATGGAAGTCATGTTGTATGTTGTTGTCGTGCGTTGCGTTGGATCAAAGAGGTAGAACGAACAAAGTACGATTCGCGTCAGATCCACATTACCACACAACTCCGTAGCAAACATTTATAGCACGAAGGAGGAGCGTTAAACATGCATTCATAGGCCCGAAGCTCTCGCTGAATAATTTGGCGTTATGTGTCAACCTCAGATTTGCCAATGATCAAAAAAGTTTCCGCGATCAAAATTGAAACTTTGTTTTAAGCTGTAGCCCATACTCGTACGTTTTTCCAAATGTCCATTAGATCTGAAATGTTTTGTACTTTTTGCAGCCGCACTTCAAAGACTATATTAGCTCTTACCACTGTTTACGTGTTAAACCCTCCAATTCTTAGAAGGTACGTAACGTGGTATACGAAGTTTGAGCAGTGAATATTATGCACATATATAAAGTGAACTGGGAAAAAATGCTGAGGAGGAGCAAGAACCGTATCGGCATTAGCGTAAGCGTAACATTTTTCTAGCCGCCGTTGTGAGTCTGTGAGGTAGGAGAACTATGATGAAAGTTACGTAAAGCTGGAGAAAAAAGTCGGGGGCTCTCACCAAGCCTACCTGTTCGTTTCATAATGTTAAAACAAAGTATACAGTTGAGATTTCCATTTGCTTCAGTCCCATCACAACACTTACCTTTGTGTTTGATGACATACTGCTGCGTGCATTACTTTCACATGTATCTGTTACGACTGCGGTGTTTTTGGCATAACCTCTCCTGTGTTAAAGTAAAGATGTAATGTAGGGACATTTCTCATTCAACCAATACTGGAATTGTTCTTGGCTTGGCGGCCAGAACCGTTGCTTTTACTCGCACAAAAATGCCAAACTGCATGAAAACAATCAGAATGAAAGCTGATGCAAAAAGATAATGGGCAAAGCATTCCTTAAGAAAATCCCAATTTTTGGTTACATTTTTTAAGAACCGCCTTGCACTTACTTCGTGTCAAACTAACGTAATACCTTGCATAAACATTAGTATGGAAAATGCATCGGTAGTCATGAACTCTGACAATAATATGGAATATCTAAATTGTTCCTAAAAACAAAGTTCCTTGATAAAAAAATAAAGTCAAACACCGACAAAGTATTGAGAATAAACAAATTACGATAGCGTTACTTTTCCATGCGTTTACATGAAATGGAAAGTTTTGTTTTTTATTTAATTAATAATACAAAGCAAACAAAGAAGGTTGAAGCGTCACTCCTCATAACAGATGTAGGCAGACCCATTGCACGGTTATATCAGCTAGTAGTTGCATGAAATTTGCGCGAGTTTCGTACTAGAAGCATGAACATGAACCTGAAGACAATCACCCTTATTATTTCTTTCAACAACATGATTTGAAGAATTACATACTAATAAATTCGTCTGGATAGGTTATTACCGTCTATTTTCATCATCAAGGGTTCACATGGCCTGTCATCAGCGTATCAAATTTTTGTACATTGCTGTGAACCCTAATGCTCAAGTTATACAAATAAATAATGTTACGATGAACTGATGAGATATAAAACATTCCTGGAGATGATGTAAAATGGTTTGGAAAAGACTGAAAAAAATCTCGCAAAATATCTCATACAAGGCAAGAGTAGTGGAGCTCACTAACCTTTTTGAATTTATATGCTGAGGGTATTTCAATAAATTTACTATTCAAGCAAATTCGTGTTATTGCAAACACCGTATTTGCAGTTTCCTATAAAGAACATGCCAATCATGTTGACATATCGCCAAGCATTCGTCCTTTTCGATTACAATCAGTGGAAAATTGTATTATCATATATTTAACCTCAGTCTGAAGTGTTTCTGTATGTCTGCTAACGTATGTATCAGTAAACCAATCAAATTAATTATTTCTGATTATATGCATAAAGAAGATCATGGGTGCATGCGGTCTGCCAAAAAAACGAAAGCGTCTAAGGCAAATAGATACAGACTTCAAATTTACATGTTTTATATCAAGACAAAAGTTTTCGGACATTTTCTAATAATAAATTCTTTCAAATGGTTTAATCTAGCTTAAAATCAAGCTAAAGGTTTTCAACACGGAATGAAAATTATCTCTACTGAGATGCGAGTCGAGTCTATTACCGACAAAGTTTTACACAATGTACAAGCGCAAGAAAGTTCAACTGACGCGAGAATTTCCATGTTTTTATTACGTACGTAGTTTACAGAGGAAATTTGAATACCCCATGCTTTTATTCAGTAATTTTTGAAAGCTTTACCGAAAAACTTTCATTTAAAGCCATGTGAGATGTTACACATTGCTAAGCATCCTCTAAAAAAAGTTTGCTCCTTTTCGTTGAATTTTTATGATATATTTACGTAAATCCAATCCCACCGAGTATTATGAAACGTGTGTGAGTAAAAGTTTTAAATTGCAAATTCAAATCCTCGTGAAGTATTAATTCATGCCAACGCCGAAACTAAGTATCAATTTGACAGATTAAATTCCTGAAATCGGTATCTGAATGGAAAATGTTACTTTCGTGGCTAGTAAATTTTTTTCTCATATACTTTACCGTGAGCTTCTAAACCAAATGAAACTATAGCCTTATCTCATTTTATTTCAGCCCTACTTACAATAAGCGTCGATTGCTAAAATAAAGTGCTTACTACAAACTGATGGATGTATGAAATCAAAGACGTAAAATATCTTTATACAAATACATAAATCATTTAACTATCCGTGTTATAATATCACATTTCGCTTATTATTATGCAAAGTCGTGCCTTTGAAAAACTAGGTTATAAGAGAAACTACGATAATTACAATAATTACAGTATGAGCCGCATATACTATAAGCCAACAAACCGAGAATTTGTGATAGCAACACATTCTTTGCATATTTGCTTTCACAGCGGTTTTCTATATTGGCAAAATTTGAAAAGAAACAATCAGTACAGCAAGACTATATACTTTGCGATTTAAAAAAAATAATAATAAACCTACTTACAATATAAGTAAAACATACCATGAAAAACGCGAGTGTAAAATTTGTGTGCTCATGTTTTTTTTAGAATCTAGGAAAACTGCACGTTGATGCAATGCAAATGCTGATATCGTAGTTGCAATGAAAAATAATGGAGGAACCTCTAACGTCTAGGTTTTTAGGAACCTATAGGGAAAAATTATTAAGATAATGATAGCAAAATTTCTTGTTTTTCTACTGGGAAAATCCAAATACGTTCAGAATATTTTTAAGACCTTTTAATCACATTGAAATTTAATAGCATTTATTGAAATGCCCTTGTACAATAAGGGTTATGTACATAATATGTGTTTTAATTCTTATACTGTAAAAGTTACGCAGTACCATAACTTAGAGACGGAAAAGTCACGTTTTTGCCCGCTCCTCCGAACTACGTAACAAACAGCGGCCAGAGGTAAAACGTGGCAAGGAACGAGGGCAGCCTTTAGAAAAAGGGTAAGATGTACCTTCTCACATTCCTCTTTAACGGAAGACCTAGAAGAAAGTTGTACTTCGGTTTGCGTGAAAGTTTATGAATTTTAAATTGTTGCTTCGTATTTACTTTCACTCTCTAATTGCATAAATGGTGCGATAAAAACATTAAAAAAATTTAAAATTTCATGCTCACTCGAAAACTTTTAATATGGCCTATTCAAATGAATATTTGTGTTCCACAGGTTAAAACAGTAGTCCAAAGCAATTAGTTTCAAATGTATTGGCTTTTCATTTCTACAACAAATCTTTGGTTTCCGCATTAGCTAAGGATAAACCATTGTTTAAAACTTGCTTCATTACCTTAAAGCCACTCAAATGTACCATTGCGTTAGCGCAACCACCTCATAAAGAACAATAAATGTAGAAAGTAGGAAGCATAGTGGAATTTGGAATAAAAATGTCGGGCTTATTTTCTCACATTCAATTTCCCCATTCATCGACTCCCGAATTAGTTATTCTATTCCCATTCAATATGTGTTTAATTGTGAAACTCTTATTAAGTCGAGCAAATATTTAAAAGCTAGTAGCAAATACTTACAATTGCTAATTGATTGCAAATACTTGCTTAATTTTGCTTTTACCTGTTTACCGGCTTCCGTAAGTGAGAATAAACTAATAACACACTAACAGACCTGAAACATTTAATGTGGAAATTAGGTATGGGGAAATCGTCGTGCTATCAAAAATGCTATTTTATTTTTATTGCTCCAATAATTGTTGCTTCATTATTTAACTTATCCAATGATTTGCACTAGAGCGGGCTATAATTGGAATCCTTATGCAGTAAATTTATTTCGTAGCTGGGCTTGCTAAGCTAAGTATGGATTTGTATACGTCCAGTTGTCTGTTCCTACCCATCAAACGCTGGAACGTGTTTACTCATTGATTTCGTATTTGGTTGATAAGTATTTGAGATTCAGCCCTGGATTAACAGTGTAACAGGGCTTTTAATAGCTCATTAGAAAGCTCATTAGGTTTTGATCAAACTCTAAGGTAATAAGGCTCACTTAAACTTTTTAATCTTTCAATTCATTTCAAGGAAAGTCTAACTCTTTACGTACATTTTATCAGCTACGTCTGTAAAACTAATCAGCTTTGTTTCATGTAACACACGTACTCATGAAACAACTTGCGTCCGATGATAATAGATAGACCCGACGATTTGGTGGTCAGATAAAAAAACGTGCACTTGGAGACATACAATCGGGGTGGATTTCAATTATATTACACCATAATTAAAAAGGTATTTTCAGAGACGGCGAGAAAAATCTTTCGTTTTTTAATAAAAAGTCCCTCATGAATGTGCGTTTTCATGCATTATTTTCATTACGTACACACAATTATATTTTTCTCTTGTCAGAAAGTGATTAATTTGGGATTTACATAAAAAAATATTTTTGTAATAAATTCTTAAAATGTCTATGTCTACTATTAAGTCTTCTTCATCGCTGAAACCCAAAACATTCGTATTTATTACATACATTATTAGTAAACTATTGCTTATTTATACCATATCTTAAAAATGAATTAGATCAAGCTTTTAAATTTAGTAAGTCTCTACAGTTTTTCTGCTATGATATTAGAAATCTATTCCATTCTACGTTTATTCTTATGGGTAGAGATGAACCTGTTTTTTTTTAAATAATTATCGCTAACGAATGCAAAAAAAGCATTTCCTCTTAAATTGTAACTTCTTTTATGTGAAATCAGCATAATTCACACTATTCCTTTGTGTATATTATTTCGTTGAATCAATAACATTACGGGAAATAAAGAGCAGGTTCAAATACTTTCACCTACGCAAGGTTATTCAAGCTTTGGAAAACGTATGTCTTTACATCTGCAAACAACTTTTCATTTTCATCTTTGGAAACCCTTTCATTTCATAAAGTGGGCAGATTTCTATTTTTACCACTCATTATAATCTGATTCAGCTTGTTGTATTTGATAATTCAGAGTAAATGTTTAATGAGAAAACTTTTAAACATAAAAAGCTATGTTTTAAAGAAACTTCTATCACTAAAAATTTTGATCAAAACACTAATTATTGTTGTATTTACTGCTGGTTTTTTTTTTAAATAAAAGGAAATTTAATCTACTCAGTAAAGTTTTTTATTTATGTGCTTAGTAAAAAGGATAGAGGTCGTGTTTCGTCAGAGACTCAGAAACTGGTGAATTCTGCAAAGACCAGTTAAAGAAACTTTCTTTTATATTGTTTCACTATTTGTACAACATTGTCCAAAATCCGTAATGTCAATTAAAGGAATAATTTTTAGCTAGACAATGTCTTAAGAACAAGAACAGGCTTCTTATAATCTAAGCAGCTTAAATTACTTACTTATTCTGAAGCTTCTTGCTCTCTCTCTCTCTCTCAACCTACCATTCCATGTAAGCTAGCAAACATAAAGTTTATGTGTGACGACAATTTTAATAAAATTGTTTACGTAGGCATGTATACCAGTACTTTCTTCAACGACAAAAACAAATCTGCTTCCTCGAAAAATACATAAATAATTAACAAGAACAATCTAATATTTGCTATTTCGCTATTTGTTTGTTAAGTATTAATAAGGAATACAAATTGCATAACTTATATTACATTAGGTGAAAGGAAAAGGAGCTCATACACGCGACCAAGAGAGTCACATGCACCAGGAAGAAAAGTTTTGTCCCATTGAAGGAACATAAACTTTGCGAGAGCCCCTCAGTTTCTCCAATGCTGCACATATGTACTTACTCCTTGCGTTCCGCTAACTTTTACTATTTTTCATTTTCTCTTTGCTGAGATTTGGTTCCATCCATCCCCGAGTTCAGTTTCACCAGAGCTATACGCAAAGGAACCTCACTCAGGCTCAGATACGAAGCCTTTTAGGTATTCACGTTTTACTCATGAATGGAAAGCAGAGAGCGAATCGGTACTAGACTACTTTCTCACATACGCTGTTTATATAAAATTCGTTGAGGTAGGAGGTAGTGCTAAGGCTGAGGAGAACGAGCTTTGGTTTGTTTACTTATAGGTTGACACGTTGACAGTGTCTTCCTTGAACGTAGGAAGCAAAATGCTGTGTGTGGGCTTTCATATATATTAAAACACAGGTCTAACATTTATCTCCAGTTGTACTTCTGTTGCTCATCAAGAAGGTAGACAATGCTCGAAAAATATCGCTGAAATTTTGTCTTGCTTTTCGCCAAACCTTGGAGTGTTTGCAAACCACCGACATCCAAATATGACTTGATCCGGAGGATTCAAACTTTTCCCAGCGGTGAATAATCACGGGTTGTGGTTAGGGTTGCCATTATCAGCTTTATCAAACTGGCTTTCCAACATAAGCATAAGCTTACATTTAAACCTTAATTTATTGTTTATTTTGCAAAATTAGGTATTTTTAATTGAGTCAATGACCTTGGAAGACTATACAGTTTAAATTGTCTTTACTGTAGCATAGGATACGAATGAAAAATTGCATACCTACTTTCTAACATATTACACAAACTTTTTTGACCTTTATTTATTAAAATTGTGGATAAGGAAGTTACGTGAAGCTACACGTTAAAACTACGGTGCATGCTCAAAATTAATCTATATTTAAGTTGTGGACTAGCAGAGTCAAATACAACCACAGGTACATTTAGGTACTGATCAAAGAAAATATTTTGACTCAAGGTCAATGCTCTCTCTGCATTACTTTTAAGCAGTATGTTCGATAAAATGCTATATAACAGTAGAGACAAATACTACTTATACTATAATACAGAATAAAACAGAAAAATACAATAAGAAATTGATTTCAATCGATGATATCGCGAGCCAGAAATCAGTCACGCTATACTTTCAAATTGAAACTCATATACAGTTCCCGTGCAATAGAGCAAGGACGCTGATAGTCCAAGTCGATAGTGATTAGTTATGTCAACATACGTCAAAGTATTCTAAATCAGCCATTATGAACAATAAATCTTTAATCGTTGTGTAAATCTAACATGGTCATAACTGACGTGACAAATATTATTATTAAAATGCCCCTACTAATTAAATATTTTATGACAGCACGGAAAAAGAAATAGCCAAAAACAAAAGTTCGTTTTTATTTGCGTTTAATTCTTGCAGGAGACTTATACGTTCATTTATATCTTATGTAATTGTTCAAAATCTCGCTTTAAGTCGTTCATGTTGGCGACAATTAACTCTCAATTCATGATTTTCATACAAGCATGCACAATGGAATTTCAAAAATGTTAAAAGTGATGATTAATTTGTAGCAAAAGTTTACTCTACGTTTATGGTCAAACGGCTAAGCTCATGTAAAAGTTTTCATCTAAGCTCATCTTAAATTTAGCTACATACTACTTTATCTGCGTAAATCGGTCTAAATTTCCTTCATTAATTTGACAGGGAGGAAATTGATAAGTTGGGTCATTAGTGATAAATAGAATATTCAAAAGAAATGCCATTACTATGTAGATAATCATACAACTTTCGCATATGTCCATGAGCTGAGAGCTTAGCTTTTAAGCTGGAAGTTTTGCGATCGGTTGATAGTCTTTTACGTACGGGTATAAAACAAGTTTGATGGCATTTATCTAGATCCTATCAAATCTGATAAGATTTTTGAACCTATCAAACGAAATGGAATGTTAGTTCAAGTTTAAACCCCAATCATATACTTCTAATCTAGACGTGTGCAGTATTTCCAAACGTACTTCGTATATTCTAAACGCAGCATATTACTAATTTGAAGGTTGAGCCTTGCTTGAATTCGGCGTAAGCAACGTTATCATTTTTTTATCTATGTATATGCAACTCAATATAGCCTCTTCTACTTAACTTCATAACATTTCGCTGGCTACAGATTCCGTAGATATTTTCCATTTACTCATTAGAATTAACAAATGCAATCTGCCTGAATTAAGTGGGGTCACTTGGAAAAGTCACGTTGCACTATTTCCTACGCTGTAATATTAGCGTTAAAAATATACCATGAAGCTTCGAGATTGTATGAATCTTTTTACTGGTGGACCATGTCAGACCTTAGAGATTAAACTGAAGTAAAGTGGTACTCACTCCCCTCCTTCAGTTCCTTCAGTCAGTAGTTGAGTAATAATCTCTCATGATTTGTAGTCTTTTACTTGGCGTACACTTAACCAACCACAGTGGCCTGCAATATTGTTAAGTCATGTCATCCATTTCACACGTCTACCGCGTGACTGAGAAGGAAACAAAGAAGCAAAAGACTCACTGCAAGAACATGTGAAACCGTAAAACGCGTTTACATCTATTCGCGTAAGAAGCACTTACGGTAGTATACATTCCCGTTCCCGTTCCGTAACTGGCTTGGATTACATATAGCTTTTCTTTTTAATTCGGGAGAAGCCTATTTGGGGCTTGCTGCTTCTGAAAGGTTACTTTCTCTTACTATATAACTATAGCAAACTTACTTGAAGGTTGCAATGCATATTGTTCCATGAACGTGCTTACGGTTAAGACTGGTTACGTTGTTCACCCATCACGCTCCCATCCCCGTGATTCCCGATTCTGTTTTGCTTCACTTGCTGGAAAACAAGGCGTTAGACATGTTAGACATTAGAGCAAAAACGTGAAATGTGAATGGGCTTGAGCGTAGAGCTTCCACACATTTTCCAAATGTTATAAACTTTATCTTCGAACCCAAGCCTGTTGTTCATTTTGTTTTCTACGAAGCAACTTTGCCATTGAACCGTTATTCACTTTATGCAATGAAGGCATAAATGCAGCACAAAGTTAGGATGAAATTTAAAGGCCGAAATGGATGCTCTTCTAGTATGCTATATAATGATAAACGTTCGAGTAGATTATTAGATGAATTAATACAGCCTGATGAAAAAGAAAATTTTAGTGCAATAAGGAATCGCGATTTTAATAAAGTCGGTTTGCACGAGAACCAAAGTTTACAAATTTACCATTTTGCAAAAGATATAAAAAGTCGTAACGTAAAAATAAAAACACCAATCTGGCGATAAAAAGATGTATCGTATAACATAAAACGCCAATCTGACGACTAAAAAGTTCTATCGTATGACATAAAACGCCAAACTGGCGATAAAAAGATCTATCATATAATATAAAACGCCAAACTGGCGGGATAAAAAAAACTCATTAAACTTGGAAACGTTAAAACAAACTGAATAAAACGACATACATCTGAACAAGCATGGATACATTGAGGTAAAAATCAAAACAATTAAAAACTAGTTTTTAGACTAGGAAAACTAAATTTGAAACTCTAACTTAAAAAGTTAACACTCTAAAAGAATTTCAATGTACAAGCTACAAATACGTTACGAACGAAAACCAAGAAACCGAATGGAGGAGCCCTTTAGAGGAAGTGGAGCAGCTTGGACAACTTGGGATTGGCGTGGCCAGAATACGCCATCCCAGTCAAGAAGGCTAACTTGTGCGCATACTGGCAGGGAGCAGGGACCGCAATAGTTCCAGACCAGTTGAAGTACATGTGGCAGAGTTTGTACGTGATGAGTTGAATGCGGTCAGGGTCCAGTCCAGAATCGTCATGGATTACGTTGTAGGAACAAGGGCTTACTGTGCCTTGGCGAGCGGCACAAGAGATCAGGAAGAAGTCGTACCTGCAATGAAATTTCCAAAATATTCACATGGTTAGTATTAGTTGATTGCATAGAAACGAAGACCTCATCCGAGGACAGAGAAAAGATAAGGCGAGAAAAGAATAAAAGTCAGTAAAATTGTACCTTTCTGGCAGTGTGATGACATCGTCAGCAATTGTTCCAGGTTCAGNAGGACAGAGAAAAGATAAGGCGAGAAAAGAATAAAAGTCAGTAAAATTGTACCTTTCTGGCAGTGTGATGACATCGTCAGCAATTGTTCCAGGTCCAGGGTTTACCAATGCGCCACCAGGTCTGCCTAGAAGAAGTCTCGTGTTGATCTTCTTGGTAACGATCACGAAGGTAAGTGAGGGCAATTTGAAACCCTGATAGACTTCCTTCAGCACGACTTTGATTCGCTCAAGCTCAATGTTGACCACCTGCTTGATTTGACCATCGCCCACTCCATCGCGGTACATGAAGATACGATCAGGCAGCAACCCTTGAGTTTCCTCCTTGTAAGCCTTTAGGCATTCTGCAAGAAGTTAAAAACAGATATTTGCATCGCATTGTTCCTTGAGCGAAGTCAATTGGAATGTTCTGAATTAAAAAAAGAAATGACCAAACTTACTCGTCAAGTCGTTTCCAACATTGGTTGTAAGATCGTTGGTGTCCTGGTAGCTGCTAGTGGTACTAAAGTACTTGGTGAAATTTGGAGATATGGTAGCCACCATGGCTCCAATACTGCCTTTGTTGCTTCCCTTAGCACCGTGGTAGACGTCAAATCCAACGAACATGGTGTTTTTCATAGGCAGCTTCACTGACCAGGGCTCTCCTCCAAGCTTGGCATTCATTTGCACCACTACTTTTGTTGCAATCGACATTAG
>JAANSQ010001345.1:0-15552 GCA_036850885.1 Lepidocyrtinus dapeste
TTTTGATACATTTCCCTAAACACTTTGTTGCTTTCATAGTATGTATGCGGTAAAAAGTTTTATTTCCTAATCAATAAAAATGTAAAACAGCAAAATCAAAGTTAAATAGGAAATAGGCTTATTTCTGTGATTTTTTAATCGAATACACTTTTGAATTTGGTCACGTCATTTAGGATTAAAAAATATTTCTAAATTCTCATAATTTGATTATTTGGACAGATTCGACTGAGGCAAACTAAACCGCACTGTTTGGAGCTTGCTCTGTTTCCTCCCCATAGGTCCTAGACTCATATTCATACTCTGCCGCCTTCCAGTCCCTAGGCTCATTCCAGAAGCTCCAAAGTTAGGCGTAGTGCCTGGCGTGTCTTTCGCGGAAGTGTATGGTGTTGTTGGTCCGCTATTCCCTCCAGGATTAATCCATTTTTCTATGGAAAACAAACTCTCATCGTAGGCCATTGGAGGGGTAAATACTGGAGTTAAATTGCCTGAAACTATTATAGACGAACTTTCGGAGGACTGTATTGAGGCATCGTATACTTTAGGCTTGGATTTTTGCGCTTTAGGAGGATCCACTGGTTGTTGTTGTTGTTGTTGTGGTGGTGGAGGTGGTTGTGGAACATTTGGTTTATTATTTCCTTCTCCCTCTGGCTGCGTTCTCTGAAGTAAAGTGCTAATGTGCTTTTGAAGTATTTCGTCCATTTCCGCTTTGACCATATTCCTTATGAGGGCTTCATCACTGTCAGTATTCAAGATCTCTTCATACTTTGGCGCTTCAGTTTGGATAACAGTCTGTACATGATTATCCTCTGCTTTAGGTTTTAAATAGCGCTTCCTCTGACGCTTGCCCTCATTTTTAATCGGTCGGCTACGCATTCTCCTTTGTGCTGGTGGGAGAGATGGAGGTGGTTTACCCGTTACGTTCTCCCTAGAAGTGGTGCTACTGCTCCTAGTGCTCCGCGCAGCAGATCCTATCCTCCTAGTTTTCGACCGGGACTTTCTCAAGACCATCTTATTTGCACCAACATTCAGATTCTGGCCGGATTTCCTATCATGAACCTGCATGGTGTAACTAGGACTGTTTCCAAACTTTTTGGGAGAGACTCCATCTCCAGAAGGAACTTCTGATTTGGGGAGGATTCTTGTGTTAGTATATCTTAAACCGTTGGCGCTACCCAGACGGGAGGGTGACCTTGATCTACTAGTTCCTAGGCTCACGCTGCTTGGTCTGGAGCTCTGTGCAGTGCTCGCCCTCCCAAATGATTTAAGTTGCATATCCCTCTCAGCTGGAGTCACCGGTACGGAGGAAGATCGCCTATAGGGTTCGTCTTCTCTACGCGTGCTTAAAGACCTACTCCTAGATCTCGATTGTATTGTGCTTGGGATATTTTCATATCTGTTCTTAACTGCAGGCAATGGCTTGGGGCGGACCTTAGATTCGGGAATCTTCTTCATATTCTTCACCTTTGAAATATTTTCTTGGATAAAGTTCCTCTTTGTTCCGCTTCGGGACCTACTCCAAGTAGTGTTTGTCGTTGTACTAGCCTGAGTATCCAATTGCTGGTCGTAGTATGGAGGTGGAGGGGTTTCTAGTTTTCTTCTCCTGAATCTGGGGGACTCGTTGGGGCTATCTCCTCTGCGGTTGTTACTGAATCTGTTGACCACGGAGAAGTTTGTCGAGTTATGTTTATTCCCACTGGCGACATAGTTAGTTTCCTCCTGTCCAATCCTTACATTACTTGTCCTGTTCCTCTGAGGGGCGGAGGAGAAGGAGCTAATGGACCTTCTGTGTGAGCCCATCGCTGCATTTTCGTTAATCACCGTCCCTTTACCACCCCATCTGGTCGGTGGAGGTTGCACAATCTTTTTAAATAAATTTGGGGTCTTCAAAGGAGTCCTCCTTGAGCCAAATGCTGGAAAGTTATCAGGCTTATGTTGACTCTTGCTTTGGGTTATTCCCGGACCCGTTACGAATGTAGGATTTGGTATCGAGTTGAAATCTATGGGGGCATTAGTCGGTAGCGGGGAACTATTAGTTTGTGACCTGCTCATGCCCATCTCAGTATTCCTTCTGTTGTTATTTAGTACGCTCGTGGCGAAAACGGTGGGTTCAACTGGAGGCAGATCTATCATAACTGGAGAGGCTATTACTTGGCTTTCGGGCGGTGCATTCCTATTTGAAGTTGTATTGAGCTGGAATTTTTCAGGAGAAATTATAAATAGCTTAATTTTTTAAATCTAGAATAGTTGTTTACTTACCTGACTTAGAATACGGTAAATTTTCCTTCCCAAAGTGACCAATTCACTAATGCTCATTTTGGCAGTGTCTAGATTTTTTACGTCGTCCTCGGACTCTGTGAGCCCTTCTAGATCAGTAGTGGTATCAGGCCTTCCAGAGGATGAAGCTACTCTACTGGTGCCTGTGGCCATTGTACCTTGGGAGCTGACCATGGGAATCATACTGGTTTCACTCTCCGCTTCTGGTACTGGACTGGCAGGTTTAAGCGTATTGAAAGTGAACTCCTCCACCTTTTGCTTTCTACTAAGAACCGGAAGTCTACTTAATAGATTTCCTAGTTCCTCCATATCTCCTATATTACTCCCTGAGAAATGAGAAATTTTGGTAGACACTTTAGCGGCTGGGACCCCACTGCTACTGGCAGCTTTTCTATTAAGTACCATGGCACCTTTCTCTTCCGGTGTCTTGATTCTCATCTCAATCTCAAGGCCAGGAAAAAAAGGAGAAGGCTTCTCCTCTGGAAGGGCGTCAGTGACTCCATTGGGGGAATTTTGATGCAGTAGCGGAAGTGACTGGAATATTTCTTTGCGCGCCAATCGCCGTATTCAGCACACTTGATGGGCTATGCGGACTACGAATTTGTACCGGCTTCCTCATCATCTCGAACAAATTGCCTCCCTCTGAAGCATGAACTTCTGGATCGTCACTGAGGAACGCTGGCATAGGATGATTATTAGACAGTTTAGCTTCTAAAACCTTTAAAGTATGCGGGGATAAAGTATTCCTCCTATCTGGAAATCTGTTGGGGTCATCCAGCGCGTGATAATGTTGATATTGCCTTTGGAGTGAAGGCATGGTCGGGACAATCTGTGGAAGTCTGTTCTGAACACCTCCTGAATTCGGGTCGCTCTTCCCGTGTATCAAAGCTTGGGCCATGTTCCCTCCAGCAATTAAGTGATTCTAAAGTGAAGGCAATATTATGAAGGTTCCATATCAATTCCCCCACAATTTATTTCCCCACACTCAATTTCCCCACTTCAATTTCCCCACTCATTAGTTTCACCCTTCATCAATTTGCAAAGGTGAAAACTTAGAAGACTTTCACATAAAGATGACATTTAAACCGTCTTTTTTTTATCAACATTTGAATTCAGAGGTATTAAACTAAAATTAAATTAAAACTTAAGTGGGGAAACCGATGAGTGGGAAAATTGAACTGTGGGAAACTGATAAGTGAGGAAACTAATGAGTGGGAGATTTGATGAGGAGAAATAAATTGTGGGGAAATTGTCGTGCTACCGTCATTGGAGTATGGCTCACTCCAGACCTATTCAGTTGTAGCGTCAGCCCCGATGGAAATCCACTCCTGCTCTTATCCATCGTATCAAAGTCTTCTGAATTTCCAGCACCCCTTAGAAGATTCACATCCATTTGGTGGCTATTCTCCGTTTCTGGTACAGCATCTTGAATCTTTAAATGGGGCTCCATGAAGGTCGTCATCGTCATGAATGGCTGGCCTGAGGTAATTTCTTCCTCTGGCTTTTGATTTTGCTCTAGCACTATTCCTCCAACTCCTTCAACAGAAGGATTGTCTATAGGAGTGGAGGATGTCTCCTCCCCATTCAATGGTTCACTAAGAATTTTGACAATATCCATGAGGTACTTCCTCTTTTCCTGGGGATTCTGACGGTGTCGAAACTCCTGGATACCGTTGAGCAAAGAGTATAACGACTGAGATTGTACTTGAGCTTTTTGCTCCCGGTCGCAATTTGGCAGATCCACTAGCGTTTGGGGGAAATTAGTACAGTTCAAATTTTTACTACCCTCAGTACCGCACATCTGCACAAGGCGCTGTTGTGCTTGGAGTTGAGCAGTCAGTGCTCGTTTGTATTTCTTATTTATTTTGAAAAATAAATTACTTTAGATAAGCTTCTAAGGAATTTTAGCTAAAATAAATAGTTTAGTAACCAGGACGCCTTACCTACCCTCAATTCGAGAAGCATCTCGATTCTTAGTAAATCATCTTGGAACTCGTTAGGCCCTTGGAGGTTTACCGAGCCCTTCTCTCTCGTGAATGCTACGTCTATGGGACTGGGAACAGACATGGGCTCGGATTGAGACTTAATCTTGTTGGACGTGGGATTATATAAGGGAACGGGTAAGAGTTTGGAAAGGGATATTGGATGGTGTGAGACTAGGTCCTGTGGAAGATTCGAAAGGCTTAGGGAGTTGATTCAAGGGTGGGTATGTAACAAGGAAGAGGTGGGAAGTCCCTGACTCTCCTTCCTTCGTAGGTAATGTTGGTTGCGCTGGTGCTAAGGAAATTGGCAAAGGTGGAGGGGTTGTCTTCAACTGCTTCATATTTGTGATGGATCGCGACTCAGGGATTGAGAGTGGAGAATCATGGAAAGGAAACTGGAGCGTCTTACGGCCACCATACGAAGGTGGAAGGGAGTTTAGAGGGGGTGACAAGGATATAATACCCTTAGATTGTGTTTGTTTGAACTCCTGGCTATTTTGCCTAAAGGCTGAATCTGACCATATCATAGAGTCAGGTCCTTCCGGTTGGATGGCTACAGTTTTTATAAGATGGTTCCCTTCCAACTGCGAAGCATTAGGAAGACTGCCTTGTGCAAGCTTTGAGTGAGAGTGTGGGCCTTGGTACACTTGGTCTGGTCCTTCATAATGAAATCGCTGAGTGTCCTGGACACTCGTGTTGCTTCCCTCAGTTCCCTCCTTCAGTCGTATACGGCTCCCCCGCTTCCGAAAAGTTAAGCCATTGCTTGAATTAGTCTCTTTTTCTGAGAACAGATCAGGTAACGGTGCAGGCATTATTAGTCCTCGATCGAGAGGTGATATCGGTCTATCTCTGGGGAGTTCATCCCTCCCGCCTATGTTGGAAGCGTTTCCGCCCATACGGTTCTGTACCTGCCGTTGTAGACTTCTCGAAGGAAGCCTACTTGGAGGACGCTGCGTTATCCCTATATGTCCCACTGTTTGTGCTGGAGGTGGAGAGGGTATAAGTCTCCAAGGTCCTACTGAAGCTATGCGCTCCTCTCTACTAGGTCTACGGTAATCTAGCGTGTGGCGAAGTCGTTGCTTTCTAACCGTCCCTAATTTTTGTGTAAAGGGGCCTTTATTCACTCGATAAATAGACGATATGTTAGCTCCCAAAACGTCCCGTAAAGGAGGCTGAGTTTTACGAGTATCACAGGTAGCACTAAAAGATTTTCCAGGAGGCGGCTGAGGAATGGGGCAGCTACGCCGATTGCTTAACATAATTATCTACTTTAAAGTTAAACCTTTATTCACTCGATAAATAGACGATATGTTAGCTCCCAAAACTTCCTGTAAAGGAGGTTGAGTTTTACGAGTATCACCGGTAGCACTAAAAGATTTTCCAGGAGGCGGCTGAGGAATAGGGCAGCTACGCCGATTGCTTAACATAATTATCTACTTTAAAGTTAACAGTAATTAAAACTATAGACATCCTAGCGGGTACAATGTATGAACCACAAAAACACGCTAAAAAAAGTTAAATACAATTAGTAATTTTAGTAAAACAGACTATGATTTATGGAGAGTGTATGGGGCAAAATGAGAATACTAAGATTTAACCATTCTTTTAATTTCTAATAGGTTCATTTTAATCAATTTTTCTTGACTCCATCGAGCCTATGATGGACATTATTGAACTCCTATTTTTGGACCTTGAACATTCCATAAGATTCAACCTGGATTTGGAATTTGGATACTCCATCGCAACATTCCTTTACTTAGTTTTGATCTGTATAGAATCATTTTTTTCTACAGTTTGACCATCAAAATGTTTTCCCCATTTTTCTAAGCCTCCAAAAAGTATGTGACGTGTCATAAAAGAGGCTTTATAATTTTACATTATCCTGTTGGCTTGAGTGTAGGAGAAAATTGATAAATCTCCGCTAGAAAACAGGTCTAGCCTCCTCGTGTCAAGATAGCACCTGTGTTCTTTTCAAGAAAAGCAATTTATTTTAAGAGTTAAGCTTCAAGATAATGATAAAACGACCAGGTTGGTGCCCCTTCCCACCATGTTTGGAGCCTCCAGTCTACGGCGATTCCCCACTGAGGAAGAATAAACACCGTAGGAGAAGTAATAATGGACCTAGCGAGAAACTCCATAACACTCCAAGATCCGATCGGTACATTTTGGAAGGATGACTTTTACCATCTATCATTCTTCACACCTGACTTGTACGTGTGTCATGCGGAGGAAAGTTATTATTACATTTTTTCTGTTTTTTTTTCACAGAAGCAATAATACCGAAAGGTCGGAGAGATTGGATGAGTGTAAATCTCGCTCTTGGAGGAAAAATGTGCCACGTGGACTATGCTTTGATGCTGATGTAGTCACAAGAGATGCTTCCATTCCTAGGGAGTTCCATGATTGCAAGAGGCGTATTGAAAAGGGGGAAAAAGGAACAATTGAAAATTGTCTTATGAAACTAGCGCCTTCCCCTTCAGTCCAATTATGGATGCCACGGGGGCACTGCAGCCGAAATACTGTGCCTAAGCCGAAGAAAGTATATTATAACTTAACGTGGGATCCTAGAGTATGCCGAGGACCAACTTCCCAACCATTCTCGATACATCAGAAGGAAAAGTGTGACAGGGAAATGGATATGAACAAATGGATGCACTTTCGTTCTACAAAGAAGAAAAAAGCAGAGAAATTGGAGGAAAGGGAAGGTGGGTATTTAGACAAGAAAATGGACCCTTGTGGGAGGATTTTATACCCTACGGTTACCTTGAAGAAGGAGCCTTTATCTTACTCCCAGTACGGAGAGTTCCTCGTTGATAATACGAAAAAGCCTGGTTTTACGGATAAAGGGCAGTGCATGGACTTTTATGAGGATATAGATGAAAGAAGGCGAGACCCCAAGGGAATCAATGTATGGGTAGGACCTAGTGTCGAAAGCCAGACGGATATTGAACCCTGTAAACTGGAGACGGAAAGTTGGATAGTAGATACATTGGTGGAGAAAGTGCCTGAACAAGCACTGCTAGAATGTACGGAAGAAGATGAACTAGAAGTGGTCCAAGGCGAGAGGCGCAGATTTGAAACGGTCTTCCTCTACCGTAAGTGGCAGCAGATGAAGGAAGACCAATGGAATGCTTGGCTTTATGCTTGGAATGAAATTAGAATGAATGCAATTTTGGAAGAGAATCGAGATTTTGAAGAGAAAGCAGAGAGACTTTCCGTTATAGGGTTTGTTAAAAACGCCGTGGAGGGTTGTTATTCAGGTACAGCTCAGAAGATGAAACAGGCTGGATTTATGAATGAACATGGTATTCCTTACGAGGAAATTAAAAAAGTGGAGGAAATCTTTGATTTGGAGAATGATACCCAGAAGCAGCTGTATGAGGTTAAGAGAACTACGGACAAAGTTTTAATTTCTATAATCATCCAAGCCGTCATGGAGCGATTTGCTTTACACATGTTTGACGAGTTTGGAAAACCTTATGGGACTTGGGTGAAACGAGCTAGAAATCGTGAGACGATTCAGTATGACATGCAATTACAGAAATATCTGGCAGGAAGATGGACGGAAAGAAGAGAAGGTCATTTTGGTGCACTAGTACGTTCCGTGAAAACAGACTTGGATCTTCCAGATTTTATCCCTGAAGAAAAAGCGCAACGAAATTCAAAGATGGAACGGCTCAAGTCAATAGCGGTGCAGAGAATGCGCTCAGCCTTTGACATGCACAAGGACGCGATTGAAAACGAGACGGACACACCACCACCAACACCGAGTTCTTCGATATTTCGCGATTTACATAAGAAAGCTTTTGGCGATCATCATCAACCTCATCGGGATTCATTCAGGGATGGCTTTGCTGTTTTATTCAAAAGAGACAGTGATACGGGTAGCGATGGTCCCAGAATTTCAATAGCGCCTAGGGCTCCAGGTACAAAAACATTAAATATAATTACTTTAATTAAACTTTTGGTGGAAAAATTCTATTAAAATATTTTATTTTTGTACAGGTTCATCTAGGAAATCAGGGTCTGGAAAACCTCCAGGAGATAAAAGGAAACCTAGTGTGAAGTGAAGCGTGGGAATAATTCTTCTCAGTACAAAAACATTAAATATAATTACTTTAATTAAACTTTTAGTGGAAAAATACTATTAAAATATTTTATTTCTGTACAGGTTCATCGAGGAAATCAGGGTCTAGAAAACCTCCAGGAGATAAAAAGAAACCTAGTGTGAAGTGAAGCGTGGGAATAATTCTTCTCGGAAAGATATCTTGTACAGAAAATGGCAAAACTTGAGTAGTTTAGTCTTTACATAACAAGAATTTATTGCGAAAATTAGACACTGTAATTTGTCGCATTTGTCATAAGAGTCTCCCCATTTGTTTACCTTTTTTCTCCGGAAATTGCTTACTTTTCATACCTCATATAGCTCTCTTTTTTCCGAGAAACGAGACAATGCAACAAACAACAGATTTAGTCTTTCCTGAGAAAAAGGTAAAAAAATAAGATGAAAATGGTTCTAAAAAGTTTGTTTTCTGAGAAAATAGAGAAATGGGGATAAAAATGTGATTAATAAAACTCGCTCTAAAAAAAGAAAAAACGTAATTGAAAAAGTTTAAGCCTTTTACAAGACGGAAAGATCACGTACGCTCTTGTCGTTTCCTTTCATCGAGATTTAGAATAGTAAAGAATAGAATATATCCTAGATTGCCCCTAAGACCTAGATTCTGAGAATACTGAGACATGTGACATATGAGAAAATGTTGGATTAGATTTTCCATTTACATTGGTATTTCACCCAGTTCTTATTTCTGGAATTGCATTGGGTTTGGGTCTCAGAAGCAGGAGGAATCATAACGGACTCGGTGTTGGTGAAGGACAGTTCTAATATGAAAGTAACGTTTAATCTAGCTTGGACAGCAAGTGTAAATGGGAAAAGGCCCAAGACTTAACTCCCGAGAATGAATGCTCAAATCCTTAGAGGGAACGTCCACTCATTAAGTCATCTCAACGTATTTTGATATAAGAGGCAACCACTTAATTTTGAATTGCAATCATGCCAGCGGTAATGAAAACCCTGTTTATGGCAAACGGAGTATTTGATGACTCTGATGACATAGTAGATGAATGTTCTTCTCACGAAGAAATAGTATAAAGCAAATCAAAAGAAGAAAAGGACTCTGCCAGCAAATATGTCAGGATTGGAATGCCTTGAAATAGGATGCTATCCTGAAAATAACATTTCTTAAAATCCCTCCAAGCTAAACATCCTACGGAAAAAACTATTCGAAAAGGTCTTTAAGGAAAGAAAAGATTGCAAAAGATATTAAATAACGTTACTCCCTGCACATCACTCACCTTTACGACAGGCTGCAGTTCAGTATCAGGAAATAATTTCTTTCTAAAGTCTTTTACACAAAGGTTTGTAGAGCCGCACGGATTATGTTTAAGCAAAACTAATAATTTGAACGATTTACGAAAATACAAAAAATAGCACGTAATTTTATGTACTTAAGCTTAATTTTTTTTATTGCGTAGATCCAATGTTATCATACATGGGAGGCTTCCTGGAAAGTAACAAGTTTAAGGAATCGTTTGCATTAGACATTACATCGCTTATCGTAGCAAGATTTGGTCTTTCTGAAGGATACACCCCCGCCTTCGGATTAAAATTTGGAGGAGGTGGAGGAATTAGGTCTTGGTGGCGCTGGTTTTGTATACCTAAATCTATCTCTGGAAAGCTTGAGCTAAGACTCATGAGCTCTTTCATAGACTCCATCTTCCACTTGGCGAAGGTATCTGCGGTGCCACACTCCATCTGTGAGGAATCTCTTGGATTGGGAGGCATTTCATTTGGATACGGGATCATTTCTTTAGAGACTATTTTTGATGGCATAGGGAAAGCCTGTCTCTGAAGATCAGCATCCATTCCTTTTGGAAACTGTTGTGAAAGCACTTCATGCTGTAGGGCCTTCTTACTTTTTGTCTTTTTGCTCTTATTTTTTGTTTTCTTCCGATTTTTATTTCCTTTCCTATCCTTGACCTTCTTCTTAACTGAAAAAGAAACATTTGAGGCGGAGGGTATGGCACAAATTTTAATCTCTCCACATGCCCTACTCCTAGACCTAGATCGGGATTTAGATCGACTCATTGCTCTCGGTGGGATGTAGTTCTGATTTAGATCAATGTCTGGAACTTTATTTTTCCCGGAGCCTATTCGAGGTTTCGTCCCGAACATATTTTCTGCTGTGGCTGGACTAATGTTCGACTCTTCAGCTAGAAGCTTCAGCAAATCTGCATTGTGCTGGGTGACCACGTGCAGAATTTCTTGTCTCTTTAAATGAATCTTGGTTAGTTCCACCATTTCCTTGTTTGTAGGTCCGTTTATGGAATCCAAAAGCTTCTGCTTTTGCTGAATGTCAGTGAGACACTGTTCTGCGTCTTCTTTAACCGTCCTTAGATTAGCTTCTTCCTCTGCTATCTTTGCTCTAATTTCTTTTAGTTGGTGGACCATGTCTGAGTTCTGTTCTTTCATCATTTTCAGCTGAAGATAACGTTCACGCTGGGCTTTCGTTGGAGGAATTACTACTGGCCATAAACGATTCATTTGAAAAGGGCGAGTGCATATTGGACAAAACAAGGCGCCACCTTTACCTCTGAGCAATTCCCCAATTATATAATACTCGTTTGTATTCATTCATTAAATTAGTAATATAAATTGCTACTATATTTTTCTCACTCGATCAATGTCTTGTGGACATGTTTTCTAAGGCATCCCTGATGAAACATGTGACCACATTTGGTGGCAACGACCTCTTTCTGGTTCTCACTAGACATTGAATGATAACCACCATAGTGTTGACTTATACCACGAGCACCGTCCACTCCTTCTGTAGCTATTGCATCCCTTGTTTCACCCGCTCTGGTAGAATTTTGGGTGTTATTGTTACTTTGATCTTGGTCATGTTCTTGTCTTCCGGTGCATAGACCGGCACAAGCTTTCTCCAAGTCCGCAAGAGAGTCATTACAAAGAACACATACCAACTCAAGCTTTCTCCCACTTGAACGCTGCATTCTTTTGATTCTTTATGAGTTCCAGACCTCATAGTACCAAGTAATTTTGACTTGGACACAAATGGCTGACTTTTATACCAATAAAGAAGTACAATTGATTAATTCTTGTTTATAAATTCGTAGTATACATTCTGCTAACTTTCTCCATAGAAGCGTGGAGTTTTGGACAGGCAAAGCTCATATTTTAGATCCAGACGGTCCAGATAATATGTTCATTTCACATTGTACTTGAAATCAATTGAACCCACCCAATTTAACTATTTTAATACATTTTAATATCTCATATACACACAGAAAATTGCAAGGCGTGATCAAATAGTCATAAAAAGTGAATTTCACTCTATTTTATGAGTGACACGTGGATAATTTTGCCGTTTCAAGGAAGGTAGTTGTGGCTAGTGATACTCAATCTAATTAAAGGAATTCAATCATGGTTAGCTTTACAATTCTACGAAATCTACTTTAGTTATGACTCAGAGTTTAGCCACGTTCTCGCTCGTCAAATCATTCATATCATGAATTCTTCACAAAACCTAAATATGCCCATACACACAAAAAATTTAAAAAAGGGACTATTTCCCGTCCTACTCGTGGGAAAGTTAATTGGAGCTGTACCCTTTACACTAGCAAACATCATAAATTTCCAGAAGCGTTCAGAAGTTTCACTTAGCTTTCGCCGGCTGTCATTTTCCTCTGTGGTCACTTTCATCCTTGCCTTCTGTAATTTTCTCTTTTGTGCTGTAACATTTTTTGGAAAGTTTGTTCAGATTCGGGGGGAGTCCGTCACAGTCTTTTACATTCTTAGCGAGTTTATCATGCCTTGTTTTATATTTGTCGCGTTTTTCACATATTCGTACTTTAGCCTGAGGGGTAACATGTTTGCCCAAGTTATCCAAGAGTTGATAGATACTAGCAAAAGCCTAACATGTGCGGACGTAGATGATCGCTGTTTCCCAAAAATGGGCCTTTTCATGACCATCTTCCTTTTCGGGACGGTAATTTTTGAAAACACTTTGTTTGATGTTCAGCGTTTTACTTTCAAGGATTTGGATGGTAAGACGTTTCTTGAAAAGTATTACATTCATGATGGGGAATACTTCGTGCATATCCTGCCCTATTACCCAGCACTGGCAATTTTGGCAATGGTCATGAAAAAATTGATGACATACGTGGCTGTGGTAAGCGATGTCCTCGTAATGGTACTTTGTCACGCGCTAGCACTCCAATTTCAAGGGGTGGATCAGTATCTAAAGGAACAGGTGGAAATTCGGGTGGTAGACCCATCCCAACATGACGTGAACATAAAATCTAACATTGGTAAGGGGCAGATTAATCCAGAATCTATCGTCAAGAAAATGTTGCTGCCAATGCCTTGGACAGCCATTAGGGATGACACATTAAAATTGTGTAAACTAACCAAACGGGTTAGTGACTTTGTCGCGCCGCTGATATGTGCTTGCGTAGGATTTAACGTTAGCTGTATGACCTTTCAGGTGTTTCAAAACAGACAACAAAATTTCAACTTTCATTATGTTTAATTAAGCTCCATTTTAATTTACAACTTCATTTTTCCCTTAGCTCTTTAACTGGCTAAATCCTAATCCTATGACGGACAGCGTGGAGAGGTCACTTTACGTCTACGTCTCCAACTTCAGCTTTGGTTTGCGAGTTTTGCTTCTAACCTATTTTGCAGCTAATGTCTACCATTCCACGGACGAAATTAAGAGGACCTTACAACAATGCCCACCTAAATTATTTAATAAAGTTGTAAGGAACTATATAATCAATCTTTTAATAAGTGAATTGCTATAAATTTTGTCCACGTGCTATTTTCATAATTTACAGGCAGAGCGATTGGAAAGGCTAGTTGAGGGGTATCCAGCTAGAATTACTCTCTTTAACACGTTTTGCATTACGAGAGGATTCTTCGTCTCCATTATAAGTTTCCTGTGTACCACAGAAATCGTACTACTTCAGACGGAAAGTGGAAATAAGTCCTCACTTAATTAAATTGTAAAAGTTAACAATGTAATAATAACTAAATTGATGATATTTACTTTATCGAAAAGTACCATTTTAGAGTAGAAACTAATATTTGCGAAGCAGTAATGGCACTAAATCACTAATTGAGGTGTGGCTATGCCCCGTGCATGATTAAAAATATTAAAATGAAGAGAAAGATATTTATAGTATTAGCCTGTGTGTCTAAACTAAACTACAACTTGTCCAAAAAATAAATTGCTAGTTTTATTTCAAAAATGAATTTTCAAAAGAAAACTTCCTTCAACTCCCCCTTAATCATAAATGGAATGTTTCCTATTCTTGTCGTTGGAAGGATCATCGGAGCTCTACCGATTTCTCCAACAGAATTTTACTCCTCATGTTCGGGACTCGATTTTCGCTGCAAATTGAAATTCAGGCACAAAACAATTTCTATTATTTTTACTTTAATTACCACTATTACCAATATTAACCTATTTATCGGTAATATTCGAGCAATTTGCACTCGGGGAATATTGATCTTAAAAATTCTAGATGGATTTCGTGGCCTTCAGTGATAACCTTTGTGCTTTTCCTTGCTTCATTTCTCTTCACCTTAAGTGGTATCTGGGAGGAAGTTTCGGAACTTAGAAAGTTAAAGATCGTCACAGCATATAAAATCCTCGAAAGCTCAAATAACGTACAGTTTTATGTCGCGACGACCGTTACATATTTCGTTTTCCTAGTGAAAGGGAAGCATTTCATACGAGTGCTGAATGAGCTAGAAGAAAAGCGTTATAGTCTGGTACACTGCTCATCAGACTTCTCAAAATTTTCAAGATTTGGCTGGAGTCTATGTTTGACCCTGATGGGAATTTGCGTCGTTGAAAATTTTATGTATGATTTTCAACGATTGCAGTTTGCAGGTAAAGAAAAAGTACCTGAAGTTTTAGAAATACAGAAACACTATTTGTTTTTCAATGTCTTATAGATATGGAAGGCTTGCCCTTATCCAAAAAATATTGGAAACATTTGACTCGCTATCTTGTTCACATACTACCTTATGATCCTGTATTGCTCGGGGTTATGGTCTTACTGAAAAAGGTCATTTCTTACCTAGCTACATTCAGAGATCTCCTACTGATGATGGTTTGTCATTCGTTGGCACTATTTTTCCAAGGGATTTGCAGATACATTCAGGAACAGGTGCAGGGTCTTGGGTTACCCTTTGGAAAAAAGGAGGTGCCAGGTATCCAGTGGGAGCGTATAAGAGAGGATACACTGGCTCTGTGTGACCTTTGCAGGAAAATCTCAGATTTTGTACAACCTTTGGTTCTCGCATCGTTTTCTATAAATATTTTAACGACATGTATACAGGTGAAGATCATCAAAAATATTGGTTAAATTAGACAATAATCTTTAATTTTTGCATTGTTTCAGTTGTTTGCTTGGCTAAGTCCAAGAATTTCGATTACAACTCTGGAGCGATCCATTTACTTCTCCATGTCTAACTTTACATTCATGCTAAGGGCTGTGTTGCTTACGCTCTTTCTTACAAATGTAAACCATTCTGCGACGGAAATTTCGAAAATAATTCAAAAATGCCCACCCAAGCATTTTAATAGAGCCGTAAGCAAAGATTAATTTTTTATCTACAATTTGGAAATTGCTTCTACAATTGGTTTATGTAGCAATGTCAATTTAATAAAAAAAGGTAAACTATATTTAATGTAGGCGGAACGCTTAGAACGGCTGATTGATGACCATCCAGTTGGAATCACTCTTTTTAACACTTTTGTCATCTCAAGAGGCTTTTTCCTGTCCGTCATTAGTTTCCTTTGTACTACCCAAATTGTCCTTCTACAGACCGAAAGTGGATACAATGCAAGAGCATGGAGGAGTTAATTCGGGAAATGGAAAGTCTATCACCAAACCAGAACATGCATTATGTAAATTACATTATACAATGTTTGTCAGACAAACTTGAGAATGTCAATTAAACTAAATTAAATGTGAAAATACTAAATATCATAACGTAAAAAATTTTGGCCATCAACTACTCAATTTACACAAGATAAAAGTAACTTTTTGCGAAGAATCATGTCCAATAAGAGAGATGTCGAGAATTCTGAAGGGTTCTCACACTGCCCCAATTTCCGAAAGGGTCTTTTCCCAGCCCTTCTCTTTGGAAGGATCATTTTCGCAGTACCCTATTCCTTTTCTAATGTGTTCCGCTTCCTGAAAA
>JAANSQ010001346.1:0-15551 GCA_036850885.1 Lepidocyrtinus dapeste
TAAAATAAATCGTGCTAACAAATCGTGAATGTATCATCTTTTTATTCTTTTTTTTCCTATTACACCTTATTCAAAATATATGTCAGTCCATTGTCATCCTAGTAGTTAAAGGGATTAATATGCAGAAAATACTAAAGGATTCTTTACATTTTAAAATAGTTTAGTGCTTATGGTGTCATTCATGCATGCAACTTCTATTCACACATGCAAATTTAACGGAGAAATAGGGAAATAGACCGTGAAAATGGTCACTGGTGAAGAATGCTTTGTTAAACTTTGTAAAATTGTAGCGTTCTCAAGCAAGAGGAGCTTTCGTGCAAGGTTAAGTTAAACTCAAGTGTTCCATGATCGAAGAAATTGCAATCAAAGCATAAAGTAATACATTTTAACCTTAACACAAATACAAGTAATATATTACCCTGACAAAACATCATATCTGCAGTGAAATACACATTTGTTTCTGAAATGACCTAAAATGAAACGAATGTAGAGGAGAGGGTACGTTAGAGACTGAATAAATTATGATGAGTCAACACATATGCACTCCGGTAAATAATAATTCAGATAGGCAGGCTAATACCAGTAGCTTTTAGAAGAAAACAAGATATTATCAGCTAAATGGCGGAATGAAATGAGAATAGCTCTTATCCTTCCATTAAATATATTATTTTCATATTGGCTAAATCATATTATATTATGCAAGGGAAAATGGCTTTTTGTTGTAGAAAAAAGTAGTTTTGGTGTAGACTCTAGTCTAGAATTCTAGTTTGGGCTTAATAGGCCAGAATAATAGTTAAGATTTATTACGAGACGTATCAGATTTAGTGTCTTGTTTTTATAAAATATAGTTTAGTCGAGGCTATACTCATTTTTTTCTGCTACTTTTGCAATTCTTGCGAGACGAACAAAAAGAGAAAAACTAAGAAAAATATGTCTACCCTGTACGACAAAATACTGCATGCGTAGCTATAATATGTCACCAGAGTAACGAATAACCTTACATACGCACATATAAGATGATGACAATCCCTAGAAATTAATGTGGATCATTGTTTACAGAAAATGTAAACAGAAAACACTATGCGTGCCCGTGAAGGTGACATAAAGGATTGAAGTTAAAATAAGAAGGAGCTCATACTCCATCATCTTGTCTAAGGTGAAGTTTTGTAGGTGTAAGCCAAAAGCAACAGAATAAAAAATGTCGTCAACCCCGACAAATTTTACAAATGTTTCCTTCATGCAAAAGCTATTTCTTTGGTGACAGGAAAGAATATCTTTAATATGAGAATGGGCTCACCATAATGGGCCAAGTTGGGGATACATCCTCCGTAAAATATTTCTGAATGGTCATGAGCGCATTGATAAGTTGTACAAAAGTTGACATATGTGTGGTTGGTCCAACTCCTGTCTCTCGGATGGCGAAATGTGGCCCATTAGTTCCATCTGACAGCAACGAGATTTTGCCATCTCCTGTAAAAGAAAAATATCACATGATTCAACTACATTTTATCAGGCTAAAATATGTACATTCTATGCTACCTTACAATATTACGTAACACTTGCCATTTCTCATGGAACACTTATTTTTTAGTGGTGAAACTACTATTCAATAAAGTAAATATTCATACATCTTGTGGAGGAAACTCTAGAAATAAAATATTCCTAGTGTTGGACTTCTCCATGCACCTCGCAATAAATCGTGAAGTGACCTTTGCAGATCATAGCCATTTTCACCGCACATACTGAAAATGCCGAAGCTATTACTTAAGTTTAACATTCACTACGTGCAACACTATAAGAACTAGGATCATCAATTAAGCTTATCATCTGATCAGCATAAAACTCTATGATATAAGCAGTAAACTCTAAGAACTCTAAGGCGAATTTTATTGGAAAAAACTTTTTATGGGTTGATATTATAAACGTCTAGTAATTGAATTCTTTTGGAGGTTTTCTATACACGGGGCATTCTGAAGCAACCCTTTACGGAAGAACTAATCCGAAAAGTTATGCATAGCTAAATCTATCTACGATGACATCATATATTCAAATGAGCATTATACCAAAGTAACAAAAAACTAGGTCGGAGGAGTAAAGTAACCTCTCCCACGAAATGAGATGACTTCCTATTAAAAAATTGTTTTAATATAGCGCGGGAGCATTCCGCAACGTGATTAATTTCCTCATGTTTTCGATTTATGTGGCAATTTTCTCAACAAATATGATTGCTTTTTTCAGGGACAAATCTGGAAAACAGTACTAAAATCCTATTAACTTTCTCTCTTTTTCAGGGAAAGTTTCCACGAAATGAATCTACGGTCTGTGGAAAGACATACTTTTTTTTGGAGTTTTCAATGTGCAATAATAATAATATCCAGGACAGAAATAGCATTTTGCAAATTTTTTTTCTGTGAGACCGATTAAATGACTTTTTTGGGGTAGTTATTAATGGAAAACGAACACGATCATGTTTTGCACTGTCTCACGTTCTTTTGTATTAGGCTTTATGTGAACGCTGGGTATTCTAGAAAAAAAACATACTGAATCGCAGCACGTTCGAAAGAATAAGCCATTTCCCGTCCTCATAATTGGTGTAGTTAGTTTTTTACCAACCGTTGCGTTGTTCACCCATTATTACTTTATGACCAAGCGGTGCTGAAATATTGGAAAAACTTTATCCATTTATTTGGCATTGCCCTGTTTTCCCCAGAAAAACATGTACTGCAGTTTTGTGTGTGTGGTCTCCACCAGAATTTCTCTCAGCATCATAACTTTCTACTGCGTCTCTGGGTCCATAAGAAGTTTCGAGGAATTCCATAAGAACAAGAGAGTACCGTGACCTAAGGAAATTTTTGGGGCTCATTAGACCCCCTTATGTGTAGCATGCAATTAGAATGCAGCAATTTATATGGTTTAGTATTGCCATAGCTGCAAGGAAGTGTAGTTATAATAGAGAGCTTTCAGATTTCCACTGTTTCTTACGACTTGGGTCACTTGAGAAGTAATTCAACCTTCGAAATGCAAAATTCGAGATATTCTCCAACGGAAACTGAATAAAACGGGAACTAAAGTTTGGGGTTAAGCAATACGGTGATGATTCATTACTAAATTGGAAGTAGTGGGAAAGGAAGCTTTTTTTTGGAGGAAGCCTCCTTTTCCCTTTCCTTTTCTAACCATATGCTTTGAAGCAACTATGCAAATCCTAATGTAGTCAAAGCTCTAACCTCAATTTCAAATTCAGCTCAAGTTCGTCATCACCATCAACATGCTAAACGTGACTTAACCAAATGAAACATTTTTCTCCTCGGACTTTAGATTCAATTTGAACTAGAATCATAAATATATTCCGCGTGATAATATTTATATTGTCTATATCGAGCTCTCTTTTCAAAATGAAGTAATCTTTTCTGTTCGTTTTACCTCACTCAACTCAAGTTCTATCTATTTTGGTATATTTTTGCACGCATGAGTGGCAACACATTTTGGCGAAAGCATAATTATCAAGGATGCTTGACTCCATTTTCATATATTGAATTAGAACGCTCCCAAAATTAAAGCCCAATCTGTGCTCCTATTTTTGTGTAAAAAGTTTATTTTTCAAGGATGGACCAAACCAGTTCACATTTCGTAGAGATATAAATGATCAAAAACAATTTTGTAAGCAGAATTATTCCTACATTCCTATAAATACATTTATGAGAGGAAAGTGAAAATTCCAAAATTGAAAGGGAACTTAGTTAGCTAAGAGGAAGGGGAACATGTAGCGGCCAAAGTTATGTTACACTTTACCAAGTTGGAATTTCAACTCGTCCATTCAAACAAATATTGAAAAGGACGCCTACGATCTGCAAACAAATTAACTCGAAATATTTTGGATAATTAATTGAATGGGAGAGAAAGGAAATGAAATGGATTTGGTCCTCGTGGTCCCTAAATTAGATCTTGTTTTGAAATGCTTTTCATCGGAAAGTAGAAAATGGAGGCAGATTACTTTCCCATAAACCAATTGACATTTTCTCGAAACACAAAGTCATTAAAAAGCATAAAAGAATAGAAGCTATATGCAATCACCTACTTTATAAAAACATCTAGAGTTCCAGGTACACCCAAGTACTTTTTTCTGTTCTTCTCTCCTCTTCATTTAATTCCAATAAATTATTCAGGCCTTAGATTTCTATAAATGTGCGCATAATAAATTATTTGTAAGATTCATTTGACTCTTACCCAATGATGGATACTCTATTGCTGCCAGAGTGACTTCCTCTTCCCTGAGAAGCTCCAGGGACGCTTCTAAATCCGTGCTGGAGACTGTGCCTTGGCTCACAAGAATGATTACCGAGCCAGCTGCCCGCTGTTGATTCCTCTTGAGTAGCTATAGGGCAAAAAAAGATATAATCCGTTATAGAGTGGGTTGGGAAGGGCACTAATATTTTTTATCCAGTCTACGTACTTACACGTACCCCATTATTGATTTCAATCGAATCATTTAGATTGTGTTTTGTTAGAAAAGTAAATTGAAAACGAAAGGAAAAAGAAAAGTCAGGGACAGTTGCAATTTTTATTCCTTGTCATTTACTAATCACCCTTCCACCCAGGCCAACCACTGCTTTCTAATCAGATAGAGAGAGTCAATCTAATCCCGCACCCTAAAAATAAATATCTTTGTTTCCCAAAGACAGAGAGCCACACACATCTTCCCATTCATCAAGATGTACTGGTATCAAAAGGAATGGTACATTTCTTACGAAGACTGCATGTGTAAACCTCAATTCTAAAGAATTTTTCATTACTCCCATACTTTCATACCTGCTTTAAACCAAAAAATGTGATGAACCGGAAACCCCAAAAATCTAATGAAATTGGAGAAGCCTGAAATTCAAAATCACTTTCATCTGTAGTCTCTTTTACAATTTAATCCTTAATCTAATTGCTCCACTTTTACGGTTGTCCTATGATCATGAACGTTAGGATTTTTTAGGTCCAACGAGGCAATGCCCGGGTGTTTAAGTCTAGGACACTTGCCTTAAGTCTGTATGCGTCATCAAGATACCAGACCGTTTTTTCCAAAAAGGATTCATTTTTTTATAAGAGTATACATAAGGAAGAGCTTCTGGTTGACAGGCCTGAGCCTCTACGTCATGTCACGTTCACTGATCTCGTGGTGAGCCTCTTCACAAGATATCCAGCACCTATACACCACGGCCCTTTGAGTCTTTGAGCCAAGCAAACTCAACAAGATGATGTTTGATTTGTTGGCTTAGCGAATGAAACACGGAGATTGTAATTGATCTTTGACGTGACAAAGAGACATTCCAGAGACAATGTAGACAATGCGTGGGTTCTTAACTTCCACCATGTAATAATACTCTTTTGGAGTAGCTCCTTTCAACAGTAAGTATGCTACTTTGGAGACAATGTTATTCCCTTTCATTTGCTCATGGGTCTGTAATCAATTGCTTCAAAGCTTTAACGTATCTATTTTCAAATGAAACCAAGTCCAAGTGAACTGATGTACTCGAGAAGACAATGTGAATCAGGACTGAAAAGGATATTACTACCCACGGAAAAGCCTTGGATTGTTTTAGTTCAATTGAGAAAATCCTCCTGAGAGAAATTTGATATATTTACTTTGTACAAATAATTTACGAGAAGCAAAGGTCATTTCATTTTTCTACGTAGTGGGCTTTTCTTCGATTTCCTTCCTGCCATCTCATCTCCAGCTTACTTCAAATAAGCCATTTTTTCAATAGATGAAATATGATTGTACCAGGAACTGCAACTGGATGTAACTCACCAAACGAATATTGAACTCTGGGAGAAAGGAAATGAAATGAGAAAGACAAAGATAAAAGGAAACGTTTCAGATTCTTGATCTAGCTTTGATATCTCTCAAGAAAAGAATTTCCTTTCATTTTAGCTATGTTTTGGACATAAATCAAGAGAAAGAGAGAAACATATGTAATCAGAATCACGATTCTTAGAAGTGCAGCTGACACAATAGACTTGAGTTCAGGACCACATTTCAACATTTAAACTTAATGGACTTTACGACTTTACAAGACTAGACAAAAGTCACTTAAATCTTAAAGTAAAATTGACACAAACAAACGCTCTCTACATTTTGGTGGCAAGTAGTATAAGTCATTTTACTGACAAACTGGGTGGTGTTTATTTCCACTTTTTGACCTAAGCAATAAAAATATTTGTTTCGTTTTTCTCAAATGGTTCGTGACAAAAAAAACTTGAAAACAATGAAATCAGTTTGCAATTTTAGAAGTGCAATTCCTAATAGTTCTTAGCATTTTTACGACTACAAAATAACTAATCTTAATGCTGAATATTAAGCACGAATATTTTGTTTTCGAAGAAAATTACGTGCAACGAAATCTAGTAAGCGAGGCAAATTTCATAAGTAGTCAGTTTCAAATAACACGGGTCGTGGCTTCAGCAATGCAATTTTGGTTTTTAGCTCATTTTCAGAAAATTTTATCATTAAAATAGCATATTCTCTGGTTCAGGTAAAAGTCTAGTTTACAAGGAAGAAAATAAAAGCTTCATTTCCATCCTAGTCAATAGCTTTCGCTATTAAAGGCTTTGCGCGTCAGCTTCGTCGAACAGCGTCGAACAGAGCTCATTAAAACCTGAGGTAAGTAATCTTATTGTGTCCCTCCAAAAGACATCTTCTTTCAGAGTCTGTAGCAGTTCATAAAGTGTTATTAGACCTTAGTATTTACCAGGACGATATTTTACGCACGAAAAGTAGCTTAACGATTGTCTACCACCCAAGCTCTAATACTTTGGAGGCTTTTATTTTATGAGCTTCCATTAACCAAGCAATTTGGATGCGCAGATGAGACAAGACAGCTTCATCATTCCTTCCCCCTCCTAACACCTGTTATTACTTTCTAGGCAATTGCAATAAATGGAAGGGAAGTGTAAGTCCATGAAATTGCTGTTAATCGCTATTACATCGCTTGGTTCTACCATTAAAAAATCTGCTTTCGAAAATAGATCGTATTGGTAAAGCTTCAATTACGATTCCATGAAAATGCATGAATGAGTATCCGTATTGATAAAAATACATTCCTATATTTAAGCTTAATTAGGTTTGACTAATTAATTCAGAAATAGAAAGCTTCACCAGATTTTTTTCAAGCGTCTCTACTGCTTTAAAAATTCATTTTCTACGAAATGATCTCTTGACTGAACAAAGGATTTAGAGAAAACCCCAAATTAGATTAAAAATCTCTTTACGTATGGACTGTGCCACATCCAACTTCACGTAGGACGCTTTAAATCACTGTCATTCTTATCTCCACCTATTTTCAGCGCATTTTCTAGAAAACGATCCAATGTGATGTGGCTTAGGCTTAAGCATTCGTTTAAAAAGTGGGTGAGCAAACATCACGAATCATCAAACGCGCGTGTATGGACTCTAATGCAAAGATACGAATATTTGGATGAACACGCACATACAACTCACAAATTCCGCTTGAACAAACTACCAAAGACTTTTCCGCACTACCCGCTTCCCACGCAGAATAAAATCTTTAGGAAACTATCTTTCCCGGATCAAACATTCGTGTCAAGACGTCTCTTGGCGGAAGTGGGGTAAAGCAAAACAGAATACAAACTATATGATTTAAATTTAACTCTACTGGAAAATTTTAATTTCTAAAAATTACAAATCTTTAATAAAATATTTATTATAACATTGTGGTCTCTTATGGTGTAGGTAATCAAAAAATAAGAGAAGCATGTTGATGATCATGTAAACTTTTGTATGAGACATTGTTTTCTTTTTTTTCTAGAAAAACGTACAAAATAGTACCGCTGCAAATTGATCTTGTCAGAGACTAACTGTGTACTATGCTTTAACCAAGATAAATTGTGCGGCACTAGTGGAACAATTTCTTACAATGGAATTTCCACTTGGTAAAAAAGTTTCCCCTTAGTCTGAGTTTTGTCAAACGAGGTTAAGGCGAGCATAAAAACTGAAGAAAAAAGTTTTTATCATCATCCAGGAAAATCCTTTTTTTACTGTGTACGTCCCAATACCCATGCCTCCATGGAAGAGATGAGATAGTGCAGGAAGTAGGAACAAGCGGGTACATAACCAATAAAAAAAAATTCTTCCCTCAGTCTTTCCTCCAGATGAAGGCTAGTTATGGATGGGCAAAGTTTCTCTTTTTGTTAGTACTTGGGCACATAATCATCCCCAATTCGTCACAAAAAGATGGCCATCTAAACGGCTGTCACGATGAGTGAAGACGAGACGCAAAATATATAGATCAAAAACAAGTTGTTACGTTTATATTGAAAAGAGTGTCATTTCACGGGGGAAGAAAATGTTTTTATGGACGTTTACAGATTGTTTATGCCTTCCCCTCACATTCACATCATATCATGCTAAGATTAGTTGAAATGATGACCCTTGGCCAATGCATCGTCATTTTGTTATGATAGATTATTCCTCAGATGAGATGCACTGCTGGAGTGTGTTGTAACCACAAATGCATCTATGCAGTTGTACAAAGTCTCCCTACGCTGACAGGTTATCATTTTGATGACAGAGATAACATTCATGTAGCAAATAAGAGAATCTAATGAATTCTGTAAGTACGTATGTATGTTTTCATTTGATTTATGAGTCTTTTTTGGAGTAACTTTAATTGGGAGAGAAAATATTATTTTGATTTTTATTCCTGAAGAATAAAATGTTCTCAGGAGATTTTATAAAGTGAAGGCAACTTCTGGAAGTTTCTTCATCCTGATCTTGTCAAATGAAATTTATCACAACTGATTAGATTATACTCTTTTTCTGGGCTTGATATCATTTCTTTTATTCGAAAGAGAGAGAGAGAGATGCAATCATGGAAGTTGACTGGAAGAATAAATGTAGAACGGGTATGGTCTAATAAAAATTTCATAGCTTTTTGCATACCTCTACAGCCTGAAAGATTCCACGACGGAGTGAGATGTTTCCTCCGGAATCCACATTAGGATAGTTGGGTAATTTGTCAGCCAGAGCTCGTCTCAACGTCAACGTCTGCAGCGATGTCATATTGGATAGGATACGTACATCCGCCGTGCTGACACTAATGAGCCCAATCTGCGTCCCGGATGGTAAGTCATATTTGATAAACTTACGTACACTCAATTTTAGAAACTTCCAAACATCCTGAGAAAGAAAATACAATGTATATTAAATTTCAATTCATAACATAATAATTATTACAATGTCATTAATTTTGAATGAATTCAAAAAGCATTTTTTTAATGGGCTTGACTTTCCAATTTTATGTAGGCATGTAAGGGCTAACGGCTTTTTCAAAATTATTAAGGAGCAGATTGATGTGAAATAGGCCAAGCGTACATAATTAATCAAGTGATGCGTTCGCACTTTTTAAAATAATGATGAACCCCATTACATTATAGGGACGCTGATGATGAGAAAATCGACGAGGGCGAGCGGATGAAATTGTCAAATCAAAGTTAATTGCCATTCTAATGAGTTTCTTTGGTGACTCTACGGCTCTAAGAAATGATGAGAGTGATGGGTTACGTAATAAAATAAAAAGTGCTCAAGAAATTGTTTCTTCTTTGAAGTGCACACACGTGTAAAGAAAATTGAGATATCGTGTTTCCCTTGTTACTACTTTAATAAAGTTCATGATTATCATCGCTATGATGTATATTAAAATTGATTAACCTGGAAAGACCCACAATATACTTGTAGTAGAGTCCTTCTCATTCTAAGGGCTTTTGGGCTTTTGGCTAAGAAGTGAGCACTTCTTTTTTTTTAATTAATTGGGTGACATTGTTCAGGTAAAAATAAACAGTAATTCAGGTACAAACATTTTAACAAAGTCTGAAGTTTTTTTTAAAGAGCATCTTATGTAAGAATAATTTTCATCATTAATGCGAAAATATTTAGAGACATTGAGACAGGAAACATTATGTCACGTTTAGTTACAAGTGAGTCCATACGTAAGTCCATAAAATAAATTAGGCATAGATCCGTTTCTCACACTACCTCATTGGTACCGTTTTGTTGATATGAATTGAGTTATGCAAAAAAATTTGTATTTTAAGTTTTAGTACTCACCCTTAAATTCATGTTGCCTGTCTCTTCCACAAGTAGGACAAATCTTGGTGAAATAATCTGTTTGACGATAAACTCTGGAGTTGGCACTGGTACATTTGGCATCTCTGTAATTTAAAAAAATTGTTTAACATCAATTTACGAATCCTAAAATTCATCAAAATCCCATAGGGCAATTATACCGGTTTGACAAACCAATTATACACTTCCTTTAATTAACTAAAGAATGACCAAATCTCTGAAAATTAATCAGCGCTTAACCTATTACGAAATAAACCCCTAAAACTTCTTATTTCAAACAATGAGATCTTCTCCTTCCTACTCCTCCTACCCTCGCAGTTTACACCAGAAAAGCATTTCATCCTTGGATTTATTCAGCTTACACGTACTCCTTCCATCATTCATTATCAAAGGAAAATTCCGTCAAAAACATATTGAAGTATTTTCTGGAAAAGTCCGTCTCTGCGCTATAAGGGGTGTGTGAAGGCTTGTTGACTTCTATTAATTCTTGGAGAGCAACAAGCACGACCAAGCCACAAAAGAACTACTTGAAGATTAGGTAGTCTAGTACTTATTACAACACTTGTGTCATCATCATCACATCAGAGTTTACACGAGCTCTATGCCACGCTCGTATGCTCTCTTTCCTCAGCGCTGGAAAATTTCATCATATTCATTAGACAAGTGGTGCGCGCTGTTCTCAATCATGCTAGGCTTCATCATCATCTCATTTTCTCGCCGACTTCTCCACCAACTGTTTTGTAAACTGTAGAGAACCTACTCCCGTGGAAAGTTTTTCTTTTCTTTGAGCTGAACAAGGTACTCCACCAGCATTTCTGTGCTAAAGATTACGTTTTAATTTTCAAGGTAATATATAATCCGACAAAAATGCCAAAAGAGAGATGACTCCATAAAAGCGACGCTTTCCTCCTGGCCCACTTAATCAACAAAGATGAAAAGTTGTACTTCTCTAAGAGGATATTATATGGATGTGGGAAAGTTTAGTCGGAGAGTGGGACGGAAGGGGATGCGGGTATGTTTGGTCTATNGAAAACAACAAGTTTATTTTTTTTTTGCATTTCTCACTTTCTACTTTCCTCATGGACTTTACTGACTTCATGAGGCAAACAAAAGATGAGAATACATCAAAAAAGAGTGAGACTCATCTAAGACTTTTGACAAGAAAGAAACTCTTTAAAAAGTACTTCAGACGACCAAGTATAGTGGTGGTGGAGTTTCGCAATAACAAAATTCCTCCCTTTACACATAACTTGGGTTTCACGTGCATTTTCTCTTTTAAACTTTACTGCATTATCATCATACCACTGTCTCTAAAGAGAATGACCCATTTAAACATTTCGAATAAGAGAAGAAACTACATTTATTTTTAAGAAGAAGGAGAAAATAGATTCGTATCATTTACATCCACCCTTCTCATCATTATCAATCCTTGTTCGAACTATACGCTCATTTTTCCACCTCATAGTGCACCGAATCAAGTAGATTCTCTGTTTGGTATGGTGGTTTCACTATGGAATGGCGTCTGCATATTATGCATCAACCAAAGTACTGTTTCCATTCCACGGAAAATATTTTCTAGTTGAACGAAACTAGTTCACTTTTTTGTGCTAATACGAAAATACGAGTCGCATCATCATATCAAACGAAAAGTATTTTGGCATTTTGAAAACTCGAAAACTAGAAGCAGATGTCGGTTTGGCTAAAATATGTTGATGCTGCTGGAGGCAAAGTCTCAAAACTCTTTTTGAGGGAAATACTTCAGAGAAGCATTCCATTTTTTTCTAAAGCATTGCCATTGCTAATCACTGGAGAACAGAGCATTTGTAACTGAAAAGGCTTCTTTTGAAGGTAAAGATATGTTTATATACCTATATGATTATTTGCCAGGGTGGAATCTCATTTTCTACTTTGTTTACTTACCATCTTCTCTACAACTTGGAAATGCAATGAACTGCCCTATTTTTACTTTCATCTTCATCACATCTCACCTACTTCGTAACAAAGTGCATAGCTCGAAGCTACACTCCAAGCGTAAGGATGACATGACGCTAGACCATCTTAAATCAAGAGGAGGATCCTTGTTAAAAATTCAGAGTGACGGGATCAGATGAAACAATAGGCGTGTTTTCCTACGACTACGGTTATTCTGATTATGTATTGAATTCAGAGGCAAACATTTTTTTCCAATGAAGAGCGCAAAAAAATATAAAGAAAACTATTTTCTTTCTTTTTGTCTCTTTCCTTTTTTTTGTAAGGAGTACAATAAGGCGGAAGGGAAAGAGAGTAGTTATACAAAGAAAAATTTTTGAGGCGGGAATACGAAATGGTTAAAGGATAAAAAACTGCGGCATTTTTATCTCTTCAAGGAAATGGCTTGATCTTCCGGAACAGATCCAAAAAATCCAGTGCTTATTCTAAGTACTATCTTCAAAGCAGAAACTCATGGAGAGCTTATACTAACCGCTATTACTACTTCTTTATTTTTGCATGCATGGCTAGTACTTCTCCTTGGCGGTTTGTGGTTTTTTCATACCTCTTGAGCTAGTTTGTTTGGATGAAGGAAGCAAACTAAAATTTCCATTCATTTCGAAACTCTCGAGCTGGAGCAATAGTGAACTCACTCAAGCAATAATGCATCTAAACGAGTTTACCCAATAGAGAATGGCAAACTATGCAAAACTTATTGGCGAAATGATAAGCAGAGGAAGTAGAGGGATTCATTTAAGCAAAAATACATTTCATATGTGCACATGCCAAACTACAAATAATTTCCGAACCTGGAACATATTCTATTTTTTTCGGTAAAATTCAAGGATGTGTGTACATAGATATGTCGATACTTTAGGTTTTTATGTAGGTGTGAGTCGTTGAGCAAAGTCATAACATTAGTTTTTAAATTCAGCCCATATCGCTTCACATTACTAGGTCCTATGGAATGGGACTGAATCCACGCCAGCGGAACGAAAGTGAAGCCATAGAGAATCACAATTTTTTTTTTGCTTTCGTCTTGGAGTCATACTCTTGCATAATTCTCATCTTTCTAGTACTGCCTTATTCTAAGGCAGTTACTTGAGGGTGTTGTGGTGTGGCTTAGTTGGCTTGGCACATATCATGGCAATTCCATAAAAGGTTAAGAGGAAGAAACCTGGAGAAACTGTGTCATTCTGAAAAACGTCCCAGGAGAAATTTACTAAAAGTTTGAATTCAAACAGTTTTTACTCTAATTCCCAATGTCCACACCATAAAAATGTCAAAAAATAACTGGCACAGTTTAGTACACTCTAAGAAAAAAGAATTCTTATAGAGTAGTAGGCTCACTAATCTTGGAAAATTGTCGGAGCATTTCCTAACCTCTATAAAAAATTGAAGGAGTCAGTGAAGGAAAATGATATAGTTTGGAGTAAAATAGAGGTTCCACCGAGCTAACCATCCAGAATAATGGTGGAGCATATGGAGCCAATCCGAGTAATAAACAGATATGTATTCAGAGCACAAAATCCACGCAGGTTGGCTACCTCCTTGCTCAAGACAAAGTCACCGCAGAAGAGCACTTAGGTCAAATGAATATTTCAAAATATGCTCCATTACTAGGAAAAAATCGAAGGTCTATCCTAGAGTAAAAATATTACGGGAGAAAGTCTACCTTACAACTTACATTAGATTAAATTTATTGGAAAATGTCGATCGATGTCAGTCATTCAGAAAGAAATTACAAATTACCAAGATGTGTAAATTGAGGGCCTATATTAGCTAAATGCGATGGCGAAATGTTACGTCATCGTAATTTTCTTTAAAATGGTATAACTAAATGAATTTTTTGTTACCAACGACATAGTCTCTACGGAGGAAACTATTTAGTTAAAAATGTAATAAAGGAGGAATCAACTTTCCCTATGTGTCAACTTGGCAAACGCTTCAGTCGTTACCGCAACGTTAAAACGTTAAAAGGACCCGTTGAATGAAGCATGAAGAGAAAACTTGACTCTGTCACAGAGTCAAATCCATCTCTATTTGTAATTTTAAGCTTTGCCATAGCTTCCATGATGTCTACACTTGAGTAAGACATGAATAGATTACAAGAGATCATTTTAAGGACAAGAGTAGACACTTTAGTATAAAAGTTGTACAATTCTACACTAAAAAAATCTCATTTCTGGAAGACTCTAAAAGAATAAACGATTCAATGTTCTGGAAGGATTTTATACTAAAAGAGTTTTAATATAGTTAGATTCTCTGGAGAGGAAAAATTCTAGAGAAAGTGACAAAGTGTAGTAGTATATTTCTAAGGCTAATAAATGCAAAAAAGATAATTTCCAGGTCATTGCATTATCATTTAACGTGCATTTGCATTAATACAACGATTCCTTTCTTTGGCAGCTGGCCTTATGCTTTTTCCTTATGATTTAATGGAGTTGATGCTGCATAACGATCAAATTATATTACACATCTTTAAATATGCATGATTCATGAGCGTGCTCTCTCCAAAGCCCTTGTAGTTCCTTCAAAATCTGCAAATTACATTCTTTCACACACTGCTCAAGAAAAAGGAATTTAGAGTCCCAATCACAACTCCGCTGGGGAATCTAAGTAAAATATTATTACCCTGGCACAAATGAAAAAAGATCAGGCTCTGAGGTGTGTACGCTAAAGGTACATACATACTATTACTAAATTTATCTATATAACTTATTTTAACTTATTTATTCCAGCTCTTGAAAATAGAAATAATAATTTGCATATTCCTATTTACATCTGGATTGCTACTGAAAAAAAGCCAAGTTTGAAACAAGTTTATCCTGTAACCTGAATGTATTTCTGTAAGCTCATCAGCAGAAAAGAACATTCCGACAGAGTGTCTACCCTTACAACAGGTATTTTAACTTCTTTTCTCACTTTTTCTATTTTTTTTTGTCTCTTGGCACACGTCCCATCTCATTTATCCCATTCTGAGAAACAAGGACAGACTTACTTCCTACAATCCCTTTCCACTTACTTTAAAAGGTATTTACACGCTTTTCCCGTGACTTTCGATTTTTAAAGGTGATTGTGAAACTGATTTTTTTTAAAGAAGGAGTGCGCACCACCTTGGGTGTGAGATCTAAATTGCCAAAAGTAAATTTAAATACTGCACAAGCCGATTACTATGCATTTTAAGTAGACTCTCAAGAAAAATGCAAATACTCAGAAAGTATTTTTAGAGAAACTCCTTTTCTGCAAGATTTTGAGCAGTTGGTGCACTTTTGGTATTAAAAATATTATTTTCACAAAAGTTTAAAAGTTTATTTTTGTATAACGCATTGAATTAATGGAAAGAGACATTGGACTGCGTACCATGCACTTTTTCTTTCCAAGCGAGAATCATTTAAAGCGTATTTTTCTCCCCCATTAGCAATATTGCCATTAGCATTGTTAATTCCCCAATGAT
>JAANSQ010001347.1:0-15541 GCA_036850885.1 Lepidocyrtinus dapeste
TCATCATCACATAACAATCAGACTCTATGGTATTTAGTGTTTTGTGAACTTAAGAGATTGGAAGCACGCTAACCCGCACGAGAAGAACATGAAAAGCCACAAAAACTTTAGCATAAATAAACTCTAAAGAAGAATTTTCTTGAGGAAATGTAACCAGCAGCAGAACATCCTTTAAGTTTTCTTCACCACTTCCATCATCGCTATATAGTCAAGTTAGTCATTTACTGCAAAAAGGAGAGTGTAACCCAACCTTGCTTAGTTTTTCATGTTTTTTGGGTAGGGAGATTGAAACGAGGAAAAAAAGCCTAGTTGACTATGTAGACTTAATGTTTTAACATAATCTTCCCGGTGGTTCTTCACGTCAAAAAAGGAGTCTTCGAACGTGACATTTTTCTCATGAGCGAAACGCCTTGTTATCATTATTATTATTGCTGGTGATAATAACCGCAGCTGCAGAGAAGAATCTTCCCATTAAAATACCATCTTCCCCCAGCTAATCATGTTTAGTGTTTTTTTGTGCAATCCTGATTTTCAATGAAACATGAGTAATGATGCTACAAAATAGTTGAGCAGGAACGGCGCAAACGCTCTGAGACTAAAGAGCTGATAGTATATTTTTCCCTTTCAACATTTGTCAGTAGTGACTCAAGCACATTCCAAAGAAAGAGTAACTTTATTCGTATATGGATTCCCAAAATGAAACATAAATTAAGTTTAAAATAAGATAATTAGTGATTTATGCAAAAGTTAGATAATGACCATCCTCAGAGTCTCTAGTTGAGCTGAAGAATTTCGCAAAAAGTTTAGTGAATATTATATGAGCACATAAGGAATCCGATTTCAGTCGGTGTTCTAAGCTGCCACACTGCAGATCAAACGTGAAAGTCAGAATTGTGTACCGCCTCCCGAGACTAATTCCACGACGACGGTCACAAGCAACAACAGTTCTACTAACGCTAGAGGCGTTAACACCGTGAACAATAGCAGCGGCAACGGGACAGGCCGGGTTTGTGTCATGAGTGCAGATCTGAGCCTAAAAATTGACACACCAGCAGAAAGTATCGAAGCACTTGCGAAGGAGGCTGAAGCCCTCAAGACCAAACTCGAGGAAGAGAGACAGAAACTCAATGACGTTGCACGTGAGTACAGATTTATGTTTTTAGTCAACTGCAAAATAATTGGGCTCATTAAAATTAAGAAAACAGCCATAATAGAATGCTTTATATGCTAAAAATTATTTTTCTTTTGCAACAATTAAAAAAGCAATATAGCTTTGGGTCAGCAATTTTAATGTTTCTGTTTTGTACGAATGCATAATTCATCTTTAAAGGCAGATAATTAACGTTAATTAAGCTGTCTTTGAAACAAAAAGTCATAAATTCATTATGCCGCATGTTTTGAGTGGAAAAATATTTTAAAATTAACTTTTAAATTATATTTGGAATTTGTTTGAATGGAATAGTGTCCACCGTAGCTCAAAGACTAGAAAATGTTGGTCAACTTAACATCAAATCCAGGAGGGTTCTCAAAGGTCATCAGGGAAAGGTGCTGTGTGTTGATTGGTCTCAAGACAAACGTCACGTTGTATCGTCATCACAGGTGAAGATATTCTCATGAATTACTACTTCCTAAGTGTTTTCACAAATAAAGGTATCATTTAAAAGATAAATTTATACTATTTCAGGACGGAAAAGTAATAATTTGGGATGCGTTCACCACCAATAAGGAGCATGCGATCGCTATGCCTACGACCTGGGTCATGGCATGCTCGTATGGTCCTTCTGGAACTGTGATCGCTTGCGGGTATGTACTAAACCATAAACATTCTAGCCCACACGAATAAAAGACACGTTGTTTGTTAGCCCATGGAGTATTGCATTAGTTTACTTACGTCAGACGTTAAACAAATAAAAATAGATCTTAGTTTAGCCTCCCACACTACACTTCACTCATATGACTCACGTCAGAAGCGAGTTTCTTTGTCAACCGAGACAATTGACATCATCCGTAAACATTTGCTCAAGATAAGTATAAAATGAACTTTACTACCTCATTTATAAACTTGGAGTAGTTACTGGGGTAATATGATCCAAAAAATTATACCGGAGTTAGAACTTGGAACTTTTTGGGCTAATAATTTTTACACCAAATTCAGACCAAATGAGGAATTCCTCAAGTAAATGTACACCACACATACTCCAATCCCTCCATTTCTCTGCCAAAATCGACAAGACATGTTTCATATCGTCTTATTCAACACCAATTTTCCCATGGTATTCTTGAGAGTATTGACACAACTACCGGAGTTAGAACTTGGAACTTTTTGGGCTAATAATTTTTTACACCAAATTCAGACCAAATGAGGAATTCCTCTTCAAGTAAATGTACACCACACATACTCCAATCCCACCATTTCTCTGCCAAAATCGACAAGACATGTTTCATATCATCTTATTCAACACCAATTTTCCCATGGTATTCTTGAGAGTATTGACACAACTGTCATATCCGCCGTAAAACATTTATATTGGATTGGAGCTGACGTAACCCTCTACTTCATATCGAATTCAAGGAGGAAACGTCCTAATTCAATTTCTATGTTATAACTTTCAGTGGATTGGATAATAAAGTTACGGTGTATCCGCTTTCCTTGGAAGATGACTCGACCCAAAGGAAAAAGCCAGTGGGAACCCATACTTCTTACACTGCCTGTTGTACATTCCTTCCTTACTCAGACTATCAGGTATGCTCAAATTAAAATTATGGAGGTTATTTCCGAAATCCAACATACTCAATAATGTGTAATCGATGCTCTATTTTTTAGATACTGAGTGGTAGTGGTGATAGCACTTGTGCGTTATGGGACGTTGAATCTGGTTCGAGATTACAAAGCTTTCATGGTCACACTGGAGATGTCATGTCTCTGGATCTCGCTCCCCAAGAAAATGGAAATACTTTTGTCTCAGCTGTAAGCTCCTAAATAAAAACCCAAATTTAGGAAATCTATTAAAATTTTTAAAAACCAATTAATTTCTCAGGGCTGCGACAGAAAAGCGTTGATCTGGGATATGAGAACCGGCCAATGTGTACAAACATTTGATGGACATGAAAGTGATATCAATACAGTCAAATTTCATCCAAGTGGGGATGCCATCGCCACAGGCTCCGATGATGCCACTGTACGTAAAACCTATAAATGTAGAGTTTGCTTAATTAATTTCTTACCAGATAAAACAACCGAGTCTTTAGAGTTTCCATGATGAAAAAATCCTATTTGCTTTGTCTCGTCTTGACTACATCTCATAAAACTTTTTTTACGAGTGAATCCACGGATCCGCGCTATTGTCTAAAACCTCAATACTATGAAATCTATGCAGCCCATTTAGAATTCAGAAGGACTTTGTCGGAACAAATTTTGATTTACATGAATAATAAATAGAGAAAAGTTTGCTTTTCTTTTTTTTACCCGAGCAAAAAAAGAAGAAGATTGAATGATATTGTTAAACTTTTGAAGAACAAGTTTCTCTTTAAAAGACTGATGTGATTCTTGAATCACTTTTATACTTCCTAATACCCCTTTTGACGTCTCCTTTTAGTATGAAATGTTCTATTTTTGTCTTGTTTTTTTTGTAAAATACAGTGTCGACTCTACGACTTGAGAGCGGATCGAGAAATTGCTGTATACTCGAAAGAATCGATAATCTTTGCAGTGAATACAGTAGATTTCTCACACAGTGGAAGACTCCTCTTCGCGGGGTACAGTGATTACACGGTGAACGTTTGGGATAGTCTGAAATGTCATCGGATATCAATACTCTACGGGCACGACAACAGGGTCTCATGTCTCAAAGTCTCTCCTGATGGCACAGCATTCTGTACAGCGAGCTGGGACTCAACACTTCGTGTAAGCTTAACTTGTCTAAACGAAAGTACTTATTTTAGGAGAAACCTTCCCAAAATCGAAGTATTTTTAAACCTCTCAAGTGTCTAAAATCCTTTTCTAAGAGTCTTAAAAGGCTATCCTGTAGGCTATCCTCTATTCCTTTACAATTTTCCAATCATCTAAAAGCCTACGAATGGACCGTTTCTCATAACGGGGAAAATCAAACGAGCTCAAAAGAAGGCAAATAAGAGGTATATACTAAGGGTGCTTACATTTTCCAAAGGTTTATTTTATTATTTTCGAAAAAAGTCAGTTCCAGGGTTACAAGGTAAGTACAACTTTTGTACATCTCCGATTGGTTACAAAATCAGATTTTAAGCTTCAATGTATTGTATTTGACCCAAAACAAAGCATTTTGGCGTCTGGTGGCCCTTTATCGGAGATATAGAAGTCAAATTTATAAATAAGTACTAGTTATCATGTGAGAGGGTACCAGTAATTTTAACGTTGACTTGGGTCACCAGACGCCAAAATACATTGTTTCGGGTCAAATGCTGTATAAGGAGGCATGCAATCTGGTTCCCTAACCAATCGGAGATGGACAAAAGTTGTACTTCCCTTGTCAGTTAAAACTGGCTGATTGATGATTGTTGATACTTTCCCCATCAAAAGTCTCTTGTTAATTTAACGTTCCTTAAAGTTAAAATAAACCATTAAACCGTGAATAAGTCCCCATACATTGGCTCTATTAAACAACAACTTGTAAACTCCTCAATCTATGCACTTCATATTTTATCTGTGCTCTGGATGTGGAAATTCATGTCATCATTCTAGCTTTCCCTTCAGATCATATATATCTAGCCAAGGGGCAATCCTTTTTGCACTGTAGGAAAATACTTTGATCTTTTTGTTTCCCTTTCACTCTTTTCTCTCTCTTCTTAAAAAAAGCGTACTCTGACTCTGCACAATTTTCAGGATTTCTCTAAAAGTTTCCCTCTAGACCAATTACATACTTTTACCCTGAACTCTAGTACACGTATATTTGGATAAGCCAAAGTGATCTTATTTATGCATCTTGCATCTCATCCCTTCACTTCAATTTGATATCCCCAAAGGGCTTGGTGATTACCAGTGAAGACTTTCCAGAAGAGTAGGAAGTAGAATAGGATAGATGGATGGTTTCAAAAGTGTATATTAGCTTAAGTATTCAGCACGGAGAGAGTTTGTTCTTTGTGTCCTTGCTTTCTATACACTTTCTTTTGGTTTTCTTCATTACATCGTGGTACTCACAGCTACGCCCTATTTTCACTGTTTTCACTTTAAGCTTTTGGGTAAACAAACGTGTTGAGTTCTTTCTGCAGTTTGTAAGAAGCGAATATGAAAATTCTGGACACGTTTGTTTCCATCAGCAGTTTTGCAGTTCATAAGGAACTTTGGCTTCAGTTTCAATTTCAATCAAATTTATTGACTTACACTTAAACATCATGAAAGTAAAAAAATCATGCCAGTAGCTCCTTTAAATCCATCGGTTTTTGTACTCCATACTCCCCATAAATATTTTGAATCGACACGATATTCCAAAATTGATTAAGTAAGTTCTTTTTATATTTTTCCACAGGTCTGGGCGTAAATCAGTATACAACTTTATATTCCAACAGTTTTATTTCCACGAGAATTCTACATTTAAAAAATTTACTATGACCTAATGCTGTTAACTTACAACATGAATCACATAAGTAGCATTGTTTAAATATAAAAATATTTATAGCTATGTATTAAACCAAGCTACAGTTCAACAACCAAACGGACAAGGTCAGCACATGAAATGGTAGTGACATCTGAAAACGTCTAGAAAACCAATTGATTTGATCAAGTTTAAAAAACACACCCAACTCCCAACTGACTCAACTGAGACATTCGCAAAATTTCTCGATTAATCCAGTATTAAAGTTTAAAAATAAAACGTACAGAATTTCCTTTGTGCCACTAAGCATTCTAAGGAGAATATGGGAAGCCTCTTAATGGAACATCATCCAACGAACTCGTAGTTTGTTAATCACACGCGGAAGGAGATCTTGTTCATGAAGACTCAAAAATGTAGAAATGCTCCAGGATATGAAAGTGATGAGTCCAAGGTTTAACGCTTCTGCTCAAATGCTTTGAAATTTATACGTAGGCAATAATCCTCTCAAAAAATAAACAACCCTAATAATTTCAAATTCGGTGTATTTAATTTTTATTATATTTTATTTAAACTTCAAAAATAATTAAGTTATGACAGAGTGTCTCATATATCTTGAACGTTTTGCTATGTCATTTGGTGGCATTCCATATGATTTCTTGGAGTTTGATAAGACAGTTGGAAACTGAGAGAAAGTAAATTTGAATAGAAGTTTTGAATGTCCCGATATAAATTAAGACTCACTTGACAAGCTTACAATTTAAAATGGAGAATGTAAAGGTGCAATACGATTAAGCTAAGATAAGCCTAGAAGGAATAATATGCCAAACCTGTTCGTGATCTAAGGAAGTTCTAAGAATGGATCAAATATGAAGCTTGATAATTTTAATAATAAACTTTGTCCTTTTTCAACCTACTTTAGTTTCTACCCTGAGATCAGCTTCGTAATAAAAATTTTATATGCAGAAATCACCTTTAATAAAACTGTATTTGATTAGTTCTAAATTGCGCAGTGTAGCGTTTCCAAGGAGAAAGTTTAGACGGATGTGTCCTTTTTATAGAACTATTTAGTTTAAGGTTTACTCAATTCCCGGGATGATGAAATGGCTTATGGGAAGGTCACGTAATATTGGGCGGGTTTACACTTCCTTCCGTCAATTGAGTGGATCTCATTTCAATAAAGTTTAAAGTTAATTGCTACATCGAATCGTTATGTAGTTCCCATTCCAGAAGGTATACGAGCGCAAACTAAGGAATTATGTTTTCCTTCTTTAAATTTAGAAGGATGTGCAAAACGTGTAGTATTAATAAACTGGATCGAACATAAAGTTTACTAGTATTGTTTAATTTAATGAGCTTTGTTACTGAAAAAATCCTAATTTATTACATGCGTACAGACACACAAACAATAGGTTTTCAGAGCCAAGTAGACTTTATAAAAATGATTACTTTGTCTAAAACTAAGGTTGATTGTTACTCATCTATAAAGTTTAGAAGTTTGATGCAATGCAAAAGTGGGACTTCAACCACGGGAAGATGATCTTTGAAAAATGTAATAAAAAGTGGAGAGCATGATGTTACTGATATTTAAAACGGTTTAAGTTTAAACAATGCATTTTAATATTACATATGCACTTTTAACAGTAATAGAATGGAAAAGGGTTGGTACTTAATATTCCTAGAGGAATTCAAGGGAAAGGGTGTTAAATGAGGTGTACAGCCGTAGTCATCATCCTTTTTAAACAAAACATTACGAAATGAATACAGTCTTGGGTTTTATTTAGATTTAGATGAACCCACAGTCCCACAGCAGCAACAACATGATCGTTTCATCCTTTTGGGAATACATTTGGCGTTCCCCTTGGGACCCTTTCTTCTTTTGTTTGGTTAGACATTTTGCATATATAAATGCAAGGACATTGTAATGGAATTAAAAGCGTCTGGAAGCTACCCTTTCTCGAGTACAAAATACAAGCTTGGATTTTTTTACAGGAAAGAGCATCACCAAGGGAAAATCCTTGGGAGCTACCGCTTCCAATGATACAGTTTCCTTTTTCGGAGAGAAAGGGAAGCGGCTGATCTGTTAGGTTCAGTATGAAAATTCTTCTTTGGTTTCTAGACTTTTCAATAGGAAAGTAAAAATCCACCTAACGCTACACTACCGATATCGAACGGGAGTTCCGTAAACTTAAGGAAAGACTTAGTAGAGGAAGAGGAAAGGACGGTAGGTTAAACTTTCTTCAATAGAATGCAGATGCATAGCGCTTTCACTGGGAAAGGAAACTGCAAAAGTATAAACTTTCGATTTTAAAAGGCACAAGTGTTCACTTTATTGATCTAAATTAAAGCAAAATTATTGTGAAATTTAATATTCATAAAATTGTAGGGAATAAAATTGTTGAAAATTAATGTTTCAGTTAGTAAGGCATGTTAAGGCAAAAGGTGCAATATTATATTTGGCAGAGTGTATAAATTTTAGTAAAATTTGTTTTAGAGAAAGTAATAAAATTCTCTCTATAGGATTTATTCAACGTGAATCACACTCGACCCGCTAATGTCAATCAGCTCCTTAGAGGAAAAGTTAGCGATCAAGCTTTCGCTTCCAGACCGTCTAGGAATGAAACGATGAGTGTACGAAAGCGTCTCTCCAATTCCAATATCCCTACAATCCATAAAATTTAAAAGCAAATAAAGAACTTCATATGAAAAAAAGAAAAAATTTTTGAACTATGTTCTCATTTCATTCGATGGTATTACTCTAGAATCAAAAAAAAAAAACTTTCTTCTTTCCTAAGCAATCAATCAAAGTCAATTTGTGATCAGAAAACGTACTTGTGCTTGATGGCAGCAAATCGAGAGAGAAATGGTCCTTCAACGTTGATGACGCAGTTTGTGAGTTGTCGTTGGATGGGATTTGTGAAGCTAAATGTCACGTACATTGGTCTCCCCACTTTGATTTCTTTGGGTACCTAATGACATACACAGAAGGATATCATAAGTCATTCGTACAGAAATGAGTGATGGGTACGAGTCAATGGTCATTTCGAAATATAATGACAAGAAACATACATTTACTCTTTAGGGAACTACTCCCACGCTTTAATAATGTAATATAAAGTAATTGAGCACGAACTGAGGAAATACGTTAGGTCAAGGATTTCCAAAGACGTCATTGCAATTGCGAAATTTAATTTTAATATTGGGTAATAAGGTTATTTATAGAGTTTTAAGAGTTTCAGTTCATACCTCAATTTTCAATGGAGGTTTCACCACCTGAAGATCATCCTCCTCACACCAAACTTGGTGAGTTTCCTCCACAGCACATACTGATTAATGTTCAGCAGGATATGGTTGGGATTGTGGTGGAACAATGATAAATTTGACAGCGTTGATGAGACCGTCAGTCCCGTCATAAAAGTTATGGGGTAAAAAGGATTTGGTGAAAGTATTTTGAGTAGTTTTTCTCCCAGAGTTTAGAGTTAATCTAGAGTTACCTGCAAACATTTTCATGATCCCATACTCCACAAGTTTGTCCATGTAATCATTCGGCTGGACGGTCATTCGGAGCTCGTCCGCTGGAAAAAAAGTTAAAGTGTTAGGAAACTCTTCCAATCCAGTTGAAATCGAAAAGTCATGTTGGTCTTTAGCCGAATCATCCTCATCCGTGAGTAATGTAATTTCTGCGAGTAAACTTACTTGCACCAGGCTTGACGGTGAACGCACCAGAAGCTTTCTTAACCTTATTTGCGCGAACTCCAGTGTAATACATACTCTCCACAGATAAATCCGCTTTTACGGTTCTCTGTTCGGTGGAGTTGTTCTAGAGAAAAAGATAAAATTTCCTAGAAATGAATTGGACCATTTCCTTTCTCACATTCTTCATCGTTATTGCTCCCCTTCTGCCGCTAGATCTTGATCACTTTTTACCATCGTCATCATCACCCAGATCATATCATCAACCATAGGGAATTTTTTAAAGTGGGATCTGGTGGATGTGAACTATAGGTACTAGGTAGCGAATCAATTTAAAAGAATAACTTTGTCTAGAACAAGTAAGCAATTTTTTTACCTTGATGGATACGACAAGGGCAAAATTTTCGCCGACGGGAATTTGTTCTAATTCTATCAAATCAAATTCCACGTCTTCCTGCTTCGGATCCAAGTCAAGGAAATGTGGAGCACAAGGGCGATTCGAGCCACGAACTGCATTCACCAATTGAAGCCTCTCCGTTTGAGAACCTATTTAAAGAGATAGATATCGAATAGGATAAAAGGAAATGCGACAATTTTCTAGTTTAAATCTAAAAGAAAATGAGTAACGTCAATCGTCACTTGCGAAAGCTGAGTGCTTTTATAAGGACATCCGCAACACGTTAAATATCCTATAGTACATACATTACTTTTTTGAAATCGAAAAACAAAAAGTTTTGCTCTGGAAACTTTATTTTCTAGGACAAATCTCTCTCAACTAAATCAGGAACAATCTGCTAAAAAACATTTTCTTGTCAGATAAACTTTGTTTCCGCAGCTTGAGCATGGAGAAGATTGGTTAGTCTAGGAAATTTAAGTTCTAAAACAATTCCAAATACTTCAATTCTAGGTAAGGCTTGGAGGTAACAACATATTGCTTCCGTTATAAAATCGAGGTCACTCCCAATCACACACAGGATGCTTATGGAATCCTTAGCCGAATTATATTTTACTTTGTAAGGGAAATGAAGCTTAAGACTGGAATCTTGGAATGACCATACCTTCTCCAGGTTTGTATTCACTCATGATGTTATCTCCATCAGTGTCCCCACTTGGATCGTAAGTGTTTGGCTTCTTTGTCATCAGAAACTTTCCGACGCTGTAGATAAGCAATTTGTAAATTCATGATTAAAATATTAGAGATGATAAATGAGTTACCTATAATGGATTATTTTTACTTAATTAAGTTGATTTAGTTGCGTTATAATGATGTTCCATTTGTTCACCAAAGTCTATTAATTGACTACCGCAAAAGTTAAGGCGACATAATCAGATAAAATATTACAGAGAGCTTTCCATACTAATTTAAAAGTTATTAATATTCCAGTGTTCATCCTCTCATGATTTCAGTATATTCCTATCATTGTTGACTCATTAGCATCGTCCCATCCAGTGTTTTCTCAGATTACCCTGTGTCACTGTACTTCTTTAGTGTGTTCTTAGCACAAAAGAAATTGTAATCCCGTAGGACCCATAAATATCACAAGTAAACCTTTCTCTTTCTCTTACTTTAAGAAAAAAGTTTACAGAAATTCTTTTTTTTCGTACGGAAAAGAAAAATACTTTTTGGAGTTTCTATAGTTCCCCATCCATAATACTTTTTCCTTGGCTCAGTCCACACAGTTGTAATTCAACCCAGTAAATTAAGGTGAATGAGCGAAAATGGAGTTCACCAAACCGTGTAACGCCCACAGTGAGAAAAAAGTCTCTTCTTTTAAGAATGCTTTTTGTTGTTATTAGCGCGATATAAAAATATAAAAAAATATAAAAATGCTTTTATAAAACGCCCATAATCTGTATAAACTTTAGTGTACACGTAGCTCGAGTAGGAGTTACGGAGGATGTGATGTGCAATGCGACTAAATTCTAAATAGTTTCCGGGAATGAACACAAGAATACAAAGATGTATAGATAGGGTCTGGGCATTTAAGCTTTTCTAAACCTTTTAATATATTCCTCCTCACGAGACAAAACTACCTAGATCAGCGTATGAAAATCCTTCATATCAAAATATACATTCTAGAGCATTTAGACTCGAATATTACTTGACTTTGTGTAAATTTTACTGGAATTCAAGTCCTGATGCAGAAATCGGATGAGATGATGAGATATGTAGTGCCTTGCAAAAACAAATTCCAAAATATAATTTCCGGTTTAGCTCTAGTGTGCCTAATAAAATCACTTCCGAAAAAAATTGAACATTTTACCTGTTTACTTTACCGATTGAAATAGGCATAATAAGTAAACTGTCTTTTGTTTAAAAAGGACCTCTCTCAACCTACGCTAGTGAAATCGACAAAATTCAATACTTAAAAAAAAACACATAAGCACTCTCCTTTCACCCGAGGGGTTGCCCACTAGCGGTTCTTTAGGATTTTCGGCCTTTTGAAAATCTTTAGAAGTAGCCACCATACTTATTCCCCTCTTGGCTTCATAGATCTTTCATCTTATCGAGCTATGGAATCATGTATTCTTTGTCTTGACTAACGTATAAGCGTTAAGCTACCCACAGAGATTTCTTCTTGGCTACATCAAAACGAAAGGTCAGTCTAAAGAAAATCTCTTGAAATGAAACACTGGCTCAACAACAATGCGTAATGGATTAGTGTTGAAACAAGCTTTGACCTGTATTTTCATTTCAAAAGTAAAATGGCTTGGGGTACTGAGAAGGGTCCTTCTAAACTGTCACTGTTAAAGTATATAAACTACCCAGACAAAAAAAAATAGAATATCTTAAGAGCTTTCAGACTCTGACCCTTTGCTGGGTAACATGTGACGACTACTTGAAACCCAATCTTAGTCAGAAGATATGCCACATCCAAATCGAACTGGTAAATGTAAGTGAAATTCCTTTGTAAAAAAATAGAAAACCATTTTGCCACAGGAAAAAAAACTTTCTCCCTAGACGATCTCGGGCTCTTGACTCAAGACATTCCCGAGAACAAAATGAAAATGCAAAGTGTATTCTAGGTATGTAAATTTTAGGTGGATGTCCAAAAACTGAATTGAATTTTTTCTATTTTCTTACTGGAATCTATCAGCGTGCATACGAACAAATCCAAAATCCGAGTTGTCCTTACGCCAATGAACCACATCTGCATTTACTTCAGCTAATATGAAAGGAACATCGTACTTGTGCCCCACTTGTCCTTTACGTATGGCTTCCAAGGAGGCTGGGCCACATTGGTAAAATCCTAAAGGGGAGAAAATAGAGTAACGGGAATACTATTGAGATGTAGAGCTTTAGACCATGGACGTTTTTAGATCATTATTCATCACCCAGTTCAGTAAAAAAAATACTTTGATAAATGGGGAAGCAGTCAGTCTTTCGACCAACTCTGTCTTTTTTTGTTAACACAGAAAGAGAAAATGGTGTGTCGGTGTGTGGGTGTGGGAGCCACAACTGGGAATGTAACGGATACTTTTTTTTGTATAATTTTATGCAAAAAAGTTCTCGGTTGGACTTTGTGAATCGTTTGGAATTAAATTCGCTTCCAGGAAAAAAGTATTTAGTGTTGTAAGATTCTATGAGCGAATGTGCAAATTTATGCAGGCTTACCCTCACTGGTTTCCTGTGGTGTTGCATCAATTGCTGGAAACCATGCAGAATGATTTTAATATATATTAGAAGTAATTATCATAATTTGTTAGGCTATACTGTTTATAAATACCCTGCCACCCTCCATATCCTTTGGGCAAATCTGGTCTAGCAAAGAAAACATCATTCCAAACATGAAATGTCCAAATAGAATCCTTCATTCCCCAATCAGCTGGATAGTCCGGGTTCTTCGGGTCGTGATCAAGCTCTTCATTCTGCTCATCAAAGTACCGGTCAATTGTTAGGGTACCATTTTTATCATGGGCTGATACAAAGTTGCTCACTACTCTACATGGGATCCCGATTGCCCGACAGACTTGAAACCGTAAAAACACGATCACTTCAATTTAGTATCATTTCACCCCTGAGTTTTATAATTACTTAAAGAATTACGCAATAAGATTAATATGCTGTCTACCAAAAGTTTCAATTTCATTATTTCCTTTGGAGTAAAATACCTTCGTAGGCTTCGTGAGACTTTTAATTTGATTAAATTGACAAAAGATATTGAACTAGATAAAAAAATTTACTTTTATGTAATGCAAACCCTTGCGAAAAAGTAGAATGTTTACCTGGAGCGCGAGAAGCTCTAATTAATTTGCGAAACATCTTCGAGCCATGAAAACCCCGCGAGTTTTTTTTCCTTTTCATGCTCACGATATCAAAGGGGTAAAGATATCGTTAAAACTTGCCATTCATGCCCCAGCAAGACGTATCAATAAAATAAGGCTTCTGATCAGCAAATCCTTTTGCACTCTGTTCACATTGTAACAGAAAAATTCATGTTGCGAAAGGATTGTATGCAAGTCTTTGAATGTACCTTTTATCCTTGAGTTTCTTTTATTTCCCATTTTTTTTCTATTTTGTTTCGCTTCATTACAAGATTGCCGTCGTGCATAAACCCAAGGAGGAGGAGAAGGAGGGTATAAAAAGAAAGCAACACATTGCAGCTGACGTGACTCATGAGTCTATTGTCGTTTCGCGAATGCTTTCATCCTCCTACTTTCTCCATTTTTTGGCAGACACATTTCGTAAGAAAAAAATTAATTCTATAGAAACTAACGGCTCCCTTTGATTATTATAGAAATGCATAATACGTTAAGATATAACATGTCGCCTTGACTGCCTTGACTCCTTCAAGCAAACATATTGGAAAACCAGAAGAAAATGTCTAGAAAAAAATTGGAATGATTTTATAACCATGTATAAGGCAGATTATATAAAATCTCTTTTGGAGAGTCAACTTTAACTGGAGCTGTAAATACATCAAATGAACCTATATGAAGCATTAAAGACACTGGAAAACAATATCCTTTTTTGTTTGTCGTTCTACTCTAAAGCTTACTGTTCTCTAGTATCGATGATGCCCCTCTAAAATAAATTGCTATAGATTGGTGAATTAAATTGAGTAGAAAATTTGAAAAAATATGTAATCGATTCGCAATATAATGCATTCAGCCTAAAATACAGTTGGGAGGGAAATTGCAGGGAATCCATTCAAGCTACATTGGTCAGTTAAACGTGGACCGCTTCGGATTGAAATAGGCTAATGACGCAACAAGGTCAATGCAAAATTGAATCGAATAAAGAGCTTTATGAAATTGAATCTTAAGCATTCTTCGTAAAGTACTTATAGAAATAAGGTCAATGAAAAACAATGTCATACGTGTGCCTAAGACTCCTGCGAAAACCCAGCATTGGCCATAGCGCACAGGTGTCATAGACTGGAAATATTGTTCCACTATTGGAACAGAGCCCGTCCAAACATATGGCGCGACGCCATCAGCATAAGCGTCCTTTTCTCCTTCCCTGGCCCACTTACCCACAAGCACACCGTTGTCATCATTCGAGTTCACCTGGACGGAATGTATTAAAAGTATTAAAGAATCTCTAGCTATCTGGAAAACATGTGCCATAGTTTTTACATTTAATTTTACCATTTTAGATAAAGCCCTAGAGACCAATATCGGATTGCCCCGAGAAGCCCAGGGTACTCCACACTTCTCCAGAAGGATCATCGTCAATGGCAATACAGAATCATCAAATTGACCAAATGCCCAAGGACGCCCTTTAGCTCTGGTCTTTGAAGCTGTCATCCAAATCTTACCCTTGTCCTCCAAAACATACTCATTTAGTAATTCCTTGTCTTTCATGTAAGTGACGTCATCTAAATGGAAGAAGTTTCAATACATTTTTCATCCTAGTAATTTTGTTTTAATTCCTAAAAGAAATTATGCATATTCCTTTTCCAAGAATTCAAATTAAAATTGCTTTAGATCTCTTCAGAGAAGTTCTCCGATTAAGCATTATTACGCGATTAAATACATCCGCTTGCAAACTCACCGCTTTCCCATGGATTGAAAAGTAGGTAAATGTCATCAGGACAGGAAAACTTTTCAGTGTTTGCTCCATTTTGAACACTCGTCTCCAGCCTACAGTTCCAAATCCCTACTGCGGAGTCTGCACCAGTGTGTACCTAAAGAGCCCCAATCAAGCGAAATCATTTCTCTCTTTTTTTCAAATTCATTGCAAAACTTTTCCCCTGATTGCGAAACTATGTTTTCCTACGAATCTATCAAAAAATAAGTGAATTTTTTGCCCAACTAATTTCCCCGCATGTCCCATATTC
>JAANSQ010001349.1:0-15529 GCA_036850885.1 Lepidocyrtinus dapeste
ACCGCACCTTTTTCCATAGAAAATAGAAAAGGATTTGAGATGCTAACCCTTTCTATTCTAGCTGATACAAAGATCATTACGGATATCATCCTCATAGAATATGCTCTTTTTTATATCAAAAGTGTCTTGTCTGGTTTCGCTTGGCCCGCAAGAGCACTTAGATACAAGATCTATTTTTAAGTCTGGGTTGTAAGTTGTAACGACCAAAGAAATTTTAGGAATAAAAACTACCGGTACCTTAACCCTTTTTTTCACCTTGGTCGTCTCTCTTACATGATACATTCTTTTAAAAAAAATACTTCATCGTATCATTTCATAAAACTTGAGAAAATGCAACGGATCGTCTTTTTTATAATCCGAGAGAGAAAAAAGAAGCTACCAAAAAAAATGTTTCTTTTAAACCCTCAACACACAGAGTTTTTTTTGCTTCTGGTCTGTTCCTTCTCTTATGTAATCGTATCGTTACTGTAAGGTTGTGACCCTAAAAAAATTACTTATATTTTCTAAACCCTACCATCATTTTTTACTAAAAGCGTATATGAATCTATATGAAAAATCTCTTCTTCCAGGTGTGTTCTGTCAAAAAAAGAGTCTGAGTCTGAGAGAATCCTCCAAGACCAAAGAGGAGCTTTCTGGCTGCATAAAAACATTTACTTAAAATGAATGTTGAAGGTGGTGTTTGGTGTGTGTTGTTATTTTTGTAGGATGTTACGTTATATTAAGTGTTGATCTCACGTCAAAGACAATCTGTTGAATATGCGCCAGTTAAATGACCAAAAACACGTTGGTCTCTTAGACTCCATAAGCCATAAGCATTTGAGAAATATATACATTGTTCACCTTATTACCTTCAAGATTACGATACTCTCAAGAAACTCTAAAAAAATGGGTAATCTTTTCATTCAAAATGTAGAAATACACCCTCTCTCCAAAAAAAGAATCATGGACTAGTAGATGATGATGACGACGATCAGATGTAAGTTTATGTAACTTAAACCTTACTCTGACCAAACTCAAAAAGGCATGTCGAAAAAAAATATTACGCTCAGCGGTATACAGTATCAGCGGCTTTAATTCATGTGATATTTTATTCTGTAACTCTACTCGGCTTCTTAACAATTGTCCAGGGATGAATGCATAAATTTTAAAATCTTTGAGCTTTGCGTTAGAGGAATTTGCATGATTCTATTTAACGTAGCAATTAACTGATTTGTTTTTTTCTGAAAAAATTATGGTAGACTTCCTTCGTTTTATAGATTGGATTTCACCAGGAAGCGTATTCAATTCAGATTCCATCACACTTTGAACAAAATACAATGTGGAAATGTTTATAATCCCAATTTTTATTCAGGAGACAAGAGCATAGCCCACCTTTAATATTTTTACTACTTACTTCCCTCCAAGAAGACATATGCCTCCTAAAAGTTTGGTTTACTCCACCGGATGAAAAGATATCTTTGGATTGAATCGTATCACGTACACTTGTGTGTAGCCCAGTATCGCGAATGACAACATGATTAAAAGCATAGTTTCCAGGATGCCTACACGTCAGCTTATAATTCCTTTACACTCACAATACATTTCTCAAATTCTGACGTTCCCTAATTCATTCAGATAATAAAATTGTGACAATGGGAAAAAATATGAGGGAATCTGCACAATAGCACTAACATCCGATTGGATCTAGGGACATATCGGACAGATGAACAAAGTAAAGTGAAAAAAGGTTCTTTGAATTGGTTACTGTTTTTTCTTCACTATTTTTTTCTCACATCATCTCACTTCTCAATCTCTTGATGATGACATGATCTTTAAGTACACCACATAGAAAAAATTTAAAGGTGCCGTTTCTTTTCTAAAATTCTAAATATATCCTGTGAGAAAAAAATTACGTAGCACCCGAAAAAAATTCCTTTCCCTGGTGTAATGTAATGTGTCACGGTTGATACTTTTCCTTCTATTTTTTTGCCTTCATATAAATTTTTTTTGCTGCTGAAATTAAATATACTTTTTTCCCTCCGAGAAAGGTTTGAGAACTTAAAAATAAATGGTTGAATGCACTCACGTAAATATCGGATTCCATTGAGGAAAAAAAAGTGTAAGGGGCTTTTCATTGTATTGCATTGTCCAATCTAAATATATGTACATATTCCAACTGCAACTTGTCAAGGGAAACTGGAAAAAATATCCATGAGCAAATTCGTTACGGGTAAAAATGCTGAGGAAAAAATGCAATGAATTTGGTTACTAATAAAAAGGAGATGAGGAAGGGTAAAAAAAACTTAAATTTTAATGCAACCCTGAATAATATCAATTTCTTAGTTAGATTTAGAATCAACAGGAGATTATTGTATTTTTACAAATAAATTTTGATAAATAGAAATTAATGCCCAGGCTTTTATCTCCTAGAGAGTAATTATTTTTAAAATTTGAAAAAAAAAACAGTTTTATTAAGTTCATTTGTAGAATAATAAAAAAGCGGGAGCATCAAGTGTAAAAAAATTTAGCAAAGATGCAGTTTTATTTTTATGCGGTCGAATTCTAAATTGACTGAGGAGTAACTATCGAGGGTGTTAACTCTCCCAGTTTAAGCAAAACGAAACCAGTGTGAGTTGTGAGGGTTCAGAGTGTGACCTCAGTCTAAAAAAATGTACGGGCACCGCTGGAATTTTCTAGATTAAAAAATTGAGCAAGGGTGAACCTAAAGATATCGTAAATTTTTCTATAGTCTAAATAAATATCCTAATATCATGTTCTGTCATGATCATACACACCAATCCACACCACCACATTGAGTGTCTTTGCGAAGCTAAACCAGCAGCAGTTTAAGAGCTGTAGAACAACTCTAGTCGTAAATATTATGGCATTTTTGCACCAACAGGAATTCATGTAGAGCTTATATTTTTTTAAATTTATTATATTGGTTTGTTGATCCCTTGTTTACTATTTTCAATAACACCGTATCTCGCGATATTAAGGAATTATATTTTTGAAGGTGCTACTGAATTTATTGCTGAAGAATTTGGCAAGCTTAGGGAAGGAATAATGTGTTATAGAACATTTCTCTGGTACCTGCTGACTTGATGCTGGTTTTTATAAATTTTTTTTTGCACTAGTACTGTCACATGGCATGGGAAATCAAGTTTTCACTTGTTAACTCTCCTAAAAAAAACTAGTGACGGGACATAACCGACATAAAACAACGAAACGAGTGCATGTAACCCGTTTTTTTATTCATTAGGAGAGTTCTGCATTGAAACGTGCTCTGGCTCTAGTTTTTTCGCTGACAACACGGGCAACTACTAACTACCATGAATGAAGAGGACAAGGGACATGAGCACTAAACTAAATTATTGTGTAAATTGTAACCAACCAAACCACAAAGCATGAGACCTTTTGCATGCGCGTGTCTACAAAAATTCTCTCCTCAGAAGGCTAATGTAAAAGATAACTTTAGTTTATCTTAACCAGAAGCTTTTTTTACTGTCTCTAAATTTTTTGTACTTTAGTCCAAGTTGTTGAGGTGGTTTTTTGATGAATCGAAATGCTTGCTCGCACACACACACACATATCAAGCCAAAAAGATGTCAACTGCCAATCTCCTTCTCTTCATCTTGTTCACTGGGTAAAGTCATCCTGTCAGTGGAGAACATTCTTGGGATGTATTCATGCTTAGACTAGAAAGGTGTGTAGGTATTCGCAAAAATATTCTCCGTTTCCCTATGCAACGTGAATATTCTGATATTCTGACCTGTTCTTACAAATAATGATAAGGAGACAAATTTTTTTACTATTATGATTTCCAGTTTCTCCCAAGTTATGTTTGATGTCTGTACTAGATTCTAGATATTTAAGATTTTTAGATGAAAATTAATTTTGCTCAAAGAATATAGTAATATTTTTCATTCAACGTATTTTTTCTTGTATTATTTCTCTCAATTATTTTTTTCCATCAAATTGTTTCGTCCTAACAAAAAAATCACCATAGAATAAGTTTGCAATATAATATATTATGTTTTTATAGTTGAAATATATATTTTATGTTTACATCATGTTATGTACATTGCTTAATTAGAGACGTTGGTGTGTACACTAAACTAAAATGCTAGAAAACACTTTTAGAAAAAGAATTGTCCACGAGAATAGAATATATCGTAAAGAGACACATACGCACAGAGTCATTTTCACTTTTACATAGACTTAACTACACATACAGTTTTCGCAGAATGTACTCTTCATGCAGTTGTTTAATGAAAAATGTTACCTACTGTACACTCTCCTAAAATAAACCAGAGGTTTTGATTTATCATACAATATTGATTATATTAACTGTATTCCATTTGTTTAGAATAAAACCGTAGAAGTACATAACCTAAGTGTGATTTTCTAAACAATTTTTTTTATATATAGCTCGTGTTGGTTTTCCCTCTCCGAAATTAACTTTAGAATTATAGTACAGATAAAGTGTTTAAAATTTGCTGGCTTCACAAGACTAGTCCATTATCAAAAAACGGGAATCATTTACCTACACTCGTTTTTCTTAATCCATTCATTTCCTTTCCATTTGCCTTTCCTAACCGAGAGTAAAAAATTTGTTAAAATTAAGTTAAATGTAATATAACTGACCTTGGAATGGAGTGATTCATGTAAATTTTTAAAAATCACAAAAAAAAATGCTACTTTATACTGGAATGTGTGTACTGAACTTGGAATCATTGATCATTTTCAAGTATAAAAAAATCTTTCATATTTTCATACACTTTCCAAAACAAATCTACGCATTTTACATATTTACCCCGTAAGTAATAATTTTGTTTACTCAATTTGATGACATTATTATCGCCCGATAAAATAGCCAGCCTAGCCCCAAGTGTGTACAGGGCAATAAAAATTTACATTTTTTAGCATAATCTACCAATAATAACAACATAATCGTATGTAAATGACGTGAGAAATTCCTTGAATCACGTTTTCTTTTCCTTCAGAACAAATTTCAACTGAATCTCAAATTGCGAAACCTTCGTACAAGAAAGCTTTACATTATGGAATGTTTTATTTTGGCACATGAAATTATTAATTTAAGAAAGTGTAAGTGTCTGCTTATTTAAAAAGTTTTTAAGTCTAATGAAATAAAAAGTGTTTTTGCTTGTCTATCAATCAACAAGTCAAGAATGTTGTCTAAAGATAAAAATGTAAATCACATTGAAAGAATAGAGAGTTGTCTAGTCCGAAAATAAATCTTTTGGATGCATCCACCATGAAAATAATAACCTGAGAAAGCTTTCATATTTTACTTCCCTAAGATTTATATGATCCAGATCTAATGCCCTTATTGTATCGTTGGTGCGAAAAAAATGGAAAAGGTTAGCAAATCAGAAAGTTTTTTTCCTTACCTTTTTTACGTTGAGCGAGACAAAAGGATTTTAATTTTAAAGGAGAACAAAGTACAATATTTTTTTCTATAGGGTGATCCACCAAAAATGAGCTGATGCATTACACCGTTTTCAGTAAGTGCAAAACTATTGTTGGATTGCTTGAGGTGAGCTGGTACTGTTGATGTTTAGGCTCTTCGGATGGATGATGCTGATGATAAGTCGATTCGGGTTCGGATGGTGAGAAAACAGAAAGTGACGGATGAAAAAAAGAAGCAGAGATGCTCCAGTAAATCTTGTTTGAAGGGATGTAGATCAGATGAGAAGCTAAAGTTGCGTTTTCCTCCTTAGGGTCAATTGGGTGATCAGGCTGTTAATGGTTCGTTGCGTCAAATCAATTAAAAGCTACTGCATTGTCCTCTACATTGTTCAAGAGATTCTAGAGATTCTAGACCCTTTACACTTTTCCACTCTCTGGCTCTTCGTTAGAAAACGAAAGGTCACCCGGAAAAGAAACCACGTATTGTTTTCACAGGTTAGGCTTCTCCATGCGATTCAATTAAGGTCAATCGAGAAATGCATAAGATTCTTCTGGTTTTGCAATTTGTTTGTTGGCATGTGTGTAAAATGAGTCGTGCTATACTGTTCAGTGTGCAAGTGTAAAGAAAGTTTAAACTTTGGGAAAAGTGTATTTAACGATGTTTATTTTGGTACATATCATATACTTTAAATTATACACTTGACATAGTTTTAAATTAAAACTGAGGATAATCTAAAAAAAATCTCTCTTGTGTGTTGGAGCACCGTTTATGTTTTACACCCGTTGTGATCGTTGACACTTGCAAAAAAAATTGAACGAAATAGGTGTATAAATTAGGAGAGATTTTGATGAAATCGAAGAAATAAAAAAAATTCAGTTCTTCTGACGAGAATGTAGGTTTACTTATGTATCTATGGGGTGTTCCTCGTTAAAAAATTATTTACTGCTAAATACTAATTCACTGGCTTACTGTAATCACTGGCATACATAGAGATTTATAAAGTTGTCTCTCAAGAAAAAGTTTTTCTGAAAGTTTACATTTTAAAAAAACGTTCACTGGGACTTGTTGCAACAACAACGACGATATACAGCCCCCATTAGCCAGAGTAGCATAGTTTGGTCACAGCAAATCTAGACATCTTCTTCAATGCATTTTAGTGAATTGAAAAGTCGTGAAGAAGGTGCTGATGGTGGTGATGGTGATGCTGTTGCTGCTGCCTCTGATTCTGATTAGGATTATGGTGACTTTGGCTATGATGATGTGAATGTGAACTATGACGTTGCTGATGATGCTGTTGGGTAGCGATTTGACTTTGATTGTGAATCAGTGGAAGAATTTGATGCTGAAGGAGGTGATTACTGGGATGGTGGTGATGATGATGTTGCTGATTATTCCCACTGGATGAAGTAGACGAGGAGGAAGAAGACCGATGTTGGGGTTGAGTTTGGCCACCATGGGTAGAGGTTGACGAAGACGGTGTCAGGTTGCCCCCATTCCCATGATGTAGTACAGCATTGGTTGTGGAAGGACGTTCTGTACGTACACTCCCACCACCACCACCATTCCCTCCCCCTCCTAAACTACTACTTTCGCTAGTGGTACTCCCTCCATTCAGCACAATCGTCGTGGTGTGATTACTACTACTTCTACTGACACTACTCGTTGTAGGTATACAGTGGTCCAAATCAGAGTCTGGTGTTTGGGGCTGTTGGGATAGCTGATGTTGTTGCGGAGTTTGGGGGGAGTTAAGCAGACGTCAGTGGGCTGCTAAAGACTGCGAGTGAGGGGGAGGCTGGGGCGGTTGATGAGGTGGCGGCGACAACATTGGCGGTGAGTGAGGAGACATGTGTTGATGACTGTACATTTGCTCCTGGCCCATCATTCCCTCATGGCCAGGGGGGATATTTGGCGGGGTCATGCGCTTCTCCTTTTGACGACGATTACAGAACCAGACACGAACTACCTCTTTTTCCAGCTGCAAATTAATTTTTTCCAGAGTGTACTCACCATAACATATAAATTAAATCCAAGCAAGCAGCTTGCCAAGAAGGATGCGAAATAATTTTCACAGTATGCAAGATTATCTGTGAGAAAAAATGATAAAACTTGGTACCTGTAGTGTATCTGCCAGTACTGAGATTTCTTGAGCAGATGGCTTAGGTTGTTTGTGGAAATGCTGTTCTAAAGCTGATTTAATTGACACTTCTATCGACGTCCGCTTTTTCCGTTTCCTACCCTGGGCTATACACACGGGGGAATGAGAGAAAAATGTTAGTAACATGCTACAATTTGCTAGACTCAACTCTGGTTATTGGGAACATGGTAATTTACAAGAAAGTCAATATTTAGTTAACACTTAGCTCCTACCAGCAATCTTATCGATGGAAGTCGGTGACCCCGTAGTAGAGTCTGCTTCTTCGAGCCATTTCTGGAGAAGAGGTTTCAATTTACACATATTTTTGAAGCTCAGTTGCAATGCCTCGAATCGGCAGATAGTCGTCTGGCTGAATACGTTTCCGTATAATGTACCTAGTGTAACAATGCCATAGAAACAATGCCTAAAATTATATTCCCTTCTTGAGAAAATATATTTGTTCATTCATTGTTGCCTGTGGTATACCAACTCAAACTCCACATCTCTTTTGATTATCATCTGAGAAAAATGCTAACCTAAAGCGAGTCCAACATCGGCTTGAGTGAACCCAAGTTTAATACGGCGTTGTTTGAACTGTTTGGCAAATGCCTCGAGGTCATCTGAGGTTGGGGTATCTTCTTCCATATCACCGTGACCGCGTACGTCCATGATCCCTGAGCCGGGTGATGAATTATGGAGGTCTCGTAGTGAAGGGTGGATTTGACCTACCGCAATTACAACAACACATTCCCCAAAGTTAATTACTTTTATCAACAAGAGATTCACGCACATCTGTCACCAACTCAACAAAACTCATAATTCCGAATAGACTTAATTTTACTTCCTCTTTCCTCCCAATCCATCTCTAGCTCATTATCTAAATAGAAGGGTTCTAAATTTCAGTAAGAAAAATAAAAATGTACTGAAGCATGGTTCGTTTCGTTGCTTAATTAACACTGCTAATAATTATCTCGGTGCATCTTGTACTCCTTGTACATTCTCATTTTGATAAGCCTTCAAACCAGATACAATTACACAATTAGTCCATTTCGCGTAAATTTTAACCATGCTTCGCTTCATAAAGGTGGTTTAAGGCATTTTGTGGTTGTGGTGGTCAGTCATCAACAAAAAATAGAGAAACTAATATGCCATTTCTTTCTCTCGTAGGTGATTTTCAACTTGCCCCGTAGGTTCTTGCCCATTGTTGACGTAGGCAAAATACTAAGTTGCAGTTGCAATCTTGCAATGATGATAATTTTATGAAAAACGAAAAGTAAAGTAAACCGGAAAATGTGTAGCATGAGTAAAAGTGCTGCTGTTTGTGAGAGCATTGCATTGTAGTGTATTGTTGAGCCCCCCGCTGCTTTAATTAATGATTGCGGGCACGCTCATGAAACCAAATATATTTGAAGAGTGCTTTGTACTTTGACATGGGCTATGAATTTACCTAAGAGACATATTGTTTTTTTGCAGAGTATTTAAATAATAAATTTCTATTATGGTTTGAAAAAATGGGAAAATTTTCAAGATGTTTTGTAGTTTGATGGTGATGGGTGCTTAAGAGCGTTCTCAAGTTCTCATTAACTGAGCCTTATATAGTTTAAGCAGTTAATCATTCGGTCCTGCCACACGTTCAAAGTTTAATAAATTGCTTGGCATTGTGTGGTAGCTCGCTATGCACCGCATTAAAATGATGAATTGGGAATGTACGTGGAAGTATGTCGTGTTGTTGAGCTATGTACTGGCTCATAGTTTCGGACAAGCAGAGAATCTTGGCTTACCGGGATTCATAGAAATTCCATTCATCGGATGGGGATAATGATGATGAGGGTGTTGGAGTGGACTCCCTCCATTGAGGTAAGTACTGGACGACCAAGGGTGGTGGTGTTGACTCGAGTTTTGTTGGTTTGCCGCGGCCGCGGCAGCCGCTGCAGCTACGGCATGGTGGTGACTACCTCCACCTCCGCCATTTCCGCCTCCACTCGAATTTGAAGAGGTAGGTATGCTATGTGCATGCGCGTGGGGATGGTGGTGCAGAGGAGGTGACGTTACCTAAGACGATAAGGTTTTCATGAATGAAATATCTGTTTTCAGAGGTTCATTACGAATCACATCAATCATTTCAAGTTTCAGCCAAACAGAAAAAGTTATTAAGCAGAAGGGAGGGAGAAAAATATAAGTCTTTTCTGCCCATCTGTCAAAAATTGGTGCCTTGAGCGTACTCTGCTGAATGAGCAGATTTGCATTAGCATTCCTGTCCTGAGGAATGGTTCGTGCCGGTGCATATACTGCCATAACAACCAACTCAACAATTGGAAATTAAGATCAATCAAGATGATGTGTAAGCAGCATATTAAAATTTTTCTTTACCTGTCCCCATGGGTTGGATTCCCAAGGGATGTGGTGGTGAGGTTGCATCAAGTACTTCATGTCTTCATTTCCATTACCAGCCCGGTAGTCCATCATCACCCATAACCCTACACAAAACAATAAAACAACAATTAATTTTTTTTCCAAGAATTAATACTATTTTGAGTATCTCTCTCGGTATCATGATGAATCGAAATTACACTCAAATAAAACATTAACAAATGAGTGGGAGTGGGAGGTAGTGTAACAAACACTCATGCTTGTGGTTTAGTAAGATACCAAACTTTTATGGCTTAGTCTAACCCGATAAGAAAATTTTCACAGGTGTGTTCTACACTTCACGCAGCTTCATCTGATTACCCAGGATATTATGATAAGTATCTGTAAGATGGGTAGTGTACACTCACACAAAATACTTTTTGCCATAAAACACTAGAGATTATTAAAACTTTTATTGCTGTTGAAACAAGAGCAGAAAAAGATGAATCTTTTATCTTTATTTAATATTTCCGGTTCTACTTATCTAGAGAAAAATGTATATTTTAAATGAAAACCTTCTCATTTTTCTCATCATAAAAAATTATTAGAGTTTCACTTCGTTTTAGATTTCCAGATATGGAGCAAATGTATTATGAAATGAAAGTTATTTCCAGGCTGACAGTTTTGTCTAGAGAAAATAAAAATGAATGATAGTATAGAAAAATAAATTTTTGTATGTCATTACAATCAAATTAACACTTTTTTTTGTCATAATACATCATGTTCCTCCAGAGAGTAAGACTGGAGAAAAGAGTGTAAATTGAATTTTCCAATTCATCAAATTTTAAAGCAGCTACGCTCCAAGGTACTGTAATATCCATTGTAAGGAACGTTCACGCTATTTGTATTTCTCTCAATTCCCCGGGTCTCTCTCAAATTCGTAAATTCGGGCTAGGCTTAGGCTCTGATGATCAAATGCATGGAACAGTGAGCACAAAAACCGTACCGAAAGTTACACGGTGCGCATTTTCCTATAGATAAAATATATTTTGAGGGGACCGGGACTCTTGTCATGACTCAAACTGCTGTTACTAAATGAGACCCTAATTAGCCACGAATGATAGCTACTCTGTCAAGCTTTCCGTATTTTTTTGTATGCTTTGGATTTGAATTGCGGTGGTGTAAGAAGTATTGCAAGTGTAGAATTGTGGAGGGGAAAATAGATAAAATAATAAAATAGATCGTTCAATGACAAATCATGAAGCAAAAGTTTGTTTTAGTTTAATTCTTCCTAGTTTTCAATGGCACTTGATCAGGAAGGGAGAAGATATTATTAAATGTTTGTCCAACGCATTAAATTGAAGGAATTGTTTTGAACAATTCATGTTTACTTTTTGGCAAGGGTACAAAGTACAACAAACAGTAGCAAAAATATTATACTGGTTGTAAAAAAATTTATGAAATATTAAAAATGCATAACCCCTAAAGAAAACAACGCAATTGAATATAATTTAGTGACGCAAATTGATCCTGAAATTTAAATTATTCTTAGCATAATCTCTCTCCAAGTGTTGATCTCGTTTGACCAGTTATTACCAAATTAGCGTAGAGAATTAGAATTGGAAATCAATATTATTTTTCAGCAAAGCCATTCATCGAAAACATGAGTGTGGAAAAATTCATTACTTCGTACTTAAAATCAAATTAAACTAGCCATTTACATTAAATTCAATACAGAGATTAGATTAGTTAGTTAACCTACCCCGAAGCCAGTAGGGGAAGGTGTCTCAAAACTCATACATTTTCCTTATTACCATAGATCATTACAGCTAGTGTAGAGTCTACAAGCTCTTGAAACTCTTCCATGGCAAACTAAAAAAGCAACTTTGCCATGATCTCATCTCGTACATCTTTAAAAAAAAATTCTAAAGATATCGTCATTCATTTTTGTACAGTGCTATATCTGTATGATCTCAAGGAAGAACATAAACAACGCGATGGCATATATACTTGTCTTCTTCTTCGAGTTGGTCATGTAGCATCGCGTCAAATAAAATGATTTACCTGTTCATCATCACCACCACCACCACCACTATGCAAAATCCTTCCTTTTCAGTTTAAATTACCCAATTTGCAGAGACAAAAAAGGTTAGAGGGGTTTTGATAGTGTACTTTGCAGACCTGGCACACATTCGAACAAACTGAACATTGTTTGTGCACATCATTTACATGATCATTTGCGTCTACATCCAAGACCATTTTTTTAGAGACCATGTCATAGATATTCACTTCTTCTAAGCTGTTTTGTTTTGCTTCGCTAAGTAAAAATATTTTTTTCTCTATTCACTCGTGTTTATCTAAATGACTTAGTTTAATCTGTTCGAACAACTCATAATATCCCGAGTGAAGGACAATTTCAAGTGTTACTAGTGTTAGCACACTTGAACAATAGAAAAATGTCAGAGTTGGGAAACACAAGTTACTTAAACCTATTTAGTTATTTGGTAAACAATGTATAAAATTTAAAAATAACGAGCGCTCGTGTAAAACGAAAACATGCTCAGAGATTTTTGCATTAAGCCTTAGAAAATAATACGTAACATTACATAACGCACAAAACATCTAACGCAAACGCACACTTATAATCTGCCCAAATACTTTTTGTATGAATGAATCTGCAAAGTTTGAAAAAAAATTATCCTATTGAAATTGGAGTGCTGTACACGTACGCAACGTACAGGTGCAATGGAACAAGACTAAGAAATGATTTTTTTGCACTGATTAAATAATTATTTTTTTATTTGTAACTGGATTTTTTTACGAGGAATATCAACATGATCCAACCAAATGAAAAATAATCTTAAGAGACGAGACAACAAGACCAGCCACCCAGATTCTTTTTATTAGCCTATTTTCCTACGAACTTTAAACTATAAATCACAGCAGTGTATGCTTGGAGGGCGCTGTGTAACTTTAAATGTTTGGAGTAAACGGTAGCGCTACTGTACTTACACTCCAAGAGGTAAACTCCATAATTGTACAATGGTAAGTCCACTACTACTTCTTTGAGTGTCCTTATATGAGCATTTTTATTGTAATAATTTTTTTTCTTCAATTATCGTAAAATTTGTTTAATTCATTAGTCTCCTTAAGAGCCTACAAAACCGGTGGAATTTTCCTTGGCCCAAAAAACAAAACCGATTTTGTCTTCATACATCTAAATCAAGATGATCAGTTATGCGCATTATAATACGCACGCTTGATTAATAAAACATTATATGCAAATTTTTTATTCGGGGTGCTTACTTCTACACTACCGACACAGCGGCAACACAAACATTTTTTTCCAAAGATTCTAAATAAAAATGTATTTTTATAATAAATATTTTGTTTGCTTAAAATTTGAAAAAGGCAGAACATCCAATGTTTTTTAAAAAATACCATTTAATTCATACACGGAAGAGCGCATTTTGACAAGAAAAAATACATTTTTAAAAGTTCATCTTAGAACCGGAATTGAGCGTACAGCACACTACGTGAAACCTGAATGAAAAAGTTGAACTGATGCAAATTCTCGAAGAAAATGCACGTGTGCTTGAGCTATGTTGTCTATATGCGATGCTTTGCAAACGTTCTTGAATTCTTAGAAAATCTGAAGAATCAAATATTTTTAAAAACGGAAGGAAGAATTTCTTAAAGTTTTCTAATCCTTTGAAATGTAAACTTAAAAATATTTAATCACGGTGAGTATTTTTGTATTGTGAAATAAGGATAAAAAAAGATTACGTAACTTGAACCCAATAACTCATCTAAGTTTGTGTTTGCAGTTTGCCCAAACAACGTCGATGAACGGTACAATAATACCAATTAATTTTGTATTTTACGTGTTTATACTTTTGCTTACCTTTAGCAGGTGATTAGATCTGCTTCAAAGCTCTTTTTCTATTATTTATTTTTTTCAACTTCACTCTTACAATAAATTTTTCAAGTTCAAAAACTGTAAAACTAGCACAATTATTACGAACTTTGTTTAGCTTGCATTAAGTACTTAATTTTTTTTATTGGAGAAGACGTGCTGGCAGTCTTGTATACACTTGATTACATTGTTTATCTACACTTTAAGATATTTTTGGCACAATGCAGAATTCACATTAAATGAAACGTACATTTTAAAAAATTAGAGTTATGCAATATTATGTGATTTGTACAGAGTCATTAAAAGAGATTACAGTTGATTTTTACAGACAAAGAGCACAACAATGTAGCACTTTACACGCACCACATCAACTGTTCTTGGTCAATCTGCATGAGTTTACTTCATGAAATTGTCAAACTGTCAGAGAATTTTTTTTCCTAAAGTTATCTTGATTTTCTCTGCAAAATGTAAAGCACACATGCAATCCTACCCGGAAGGAAGGAAATCAAGTTGACAAGTCCAACTCTACGGAGATTGATCACTGCTGGAGTAGATTCTAGGAAAAACGAGTTTCCTTCAAAAGAATCTAATGGATCAGGTTGATTCGTTGAATATGTAAAATTGAGACCAGGTGAGAGATTCTCAAGTTGCTCTTTGGTGATGATGTAGACACACCAACAATTAAAAGACGAGACACACTTTAGTGATTTACTTTTCCAGAGTGTTTCTCTTTTTGGCTCTCTCATGTGCAGTGTGTTTCTCACTGTACGCTCTGGTGGTTTGTGTGAGTCAAAATATTATGCCAAGTATTTTGTCCTCAAAGAATTCCTCGCTCACATGCTCTCTCACTCGAAGGCTTATTGGAATAGGATTCGCAAAGAAAAAAAAATATTTTGAACTGTCTCACAGAGCCGAAAACAGTGTATTAGAATCTTGTTCACTTTTTAGAAAAAAAGGGTTGAGTTTTCTCACCGAAGAGAATTCCTATACATGAATAAATACTGTGTAGTAGTGGCTCTGGAGAAACCCTAGAAACTGTAGAAACTCTGGGGCTCTGTATGTGTGTGAGTGTGTGTGGGTATGTGTTTCTCTACCCGTTTTTTTTCTCTCCTCTATTATAATAATGCAACCAAAGCTGAATAATTCTTGTTTTGAGCCTTAATAAAAAAGCTTAGGATTTTTTGGAAAAGCATGTAAGAAGTGAGCGTAATAACAGCAACAAACAACACACTCTCGGACGGCACACACTCACTTCACCTCTTCTTTCTATTGCCAACATAGAAGAACTGAAGTGAAAATGTGTAACAACTCTAAACTTCTAGAGAACACATCGTATGGGAATGAACACACATTTAATTTTTTTTTCAAATGTGCTTCTTACTTATTACATGCAAATGTACTGACACTATGTGAGCGTATATTGAGTGAATTGCAAGCTGTGTACATGAGAGCGTAACGTAGTCTACACTTGTTCACTCCTTTTTTCCAAATGCGCCATTGAGAAGACCACCCCTTTTCCCTGTACTTTGGATACATCATTGGCAGAGAATACCTCTAGGCTCCTCCTTGGGTAGGGGGGTAGATGCTGTATTCAGTAACATTGCGAGTATAACCATTTTTTTCCTTTTGCGCTTCTTTCAACTTTTCTACAGTAAACAGTGCAGACTGCTCAGGTAAGACTGTAGGAAGTGAAATGTTAGTTGATCAGGAGATGAAA
>JAANSQ010001350.1:0-15522 GCA_036850885.1 Lepidocyrtinus dapeste
ATTTAAGTATTTATTTCAATTTTGGGTAGGGTCATTTATGAGGGGGGATTGATGACTTTTGCATCAGATACAAAATGAACATATTTGCTGGGTGACTGGGATTAAAGTATTTATTTTAATTTTGGGTAGGGTCATTTATGAGGGGGGATTGATGACTTTTTGCATAAGATACAAAATGAACATATTTGCTGGGTGACTGGCATACGTGTGCCTAGTCACGGTAATTGCCGAAGATGATATCGGGTGACGGGGTTGCTATCGGTGTCACTATTTGCGGGGTGACGATAAAAAATATTTTTATTTCAATATTGGGTTGGGTTTGTGATAAAGGGGGAAGTTGGCTTTTTTGTCAAATTCAAAACGAACATATTTGCTTAGTCATGGGGGTAAAAATATTTTAAATTTGGGTAAATTTAGTATAATTAATGTTTGCAGGATGGAGCTACCTTAGGAACACACTTCGCATGGGACCGAAATTTGATAAGCGACTGTATTTGGGTAAAAGATGAACATAGGTACACGCGGAAGCTCTGTCGGAACCGTCTTAGAGTAGAACGTGAAATATTTTCAAAATGTCAATCTAATAAAAATTGAGCAATATTTAATGCAATGGAGAAAGTTCGAGAAGTGTAAAGATTTCGAATGAAGCAAATAAATATAAATTTCATCTTGTTAACGAAGTTTCGGGATCCGAGTTTTCTGGAAAAGATGAATAGCAGAAAAGTTGAGACTTTGATTTCGGTGTATTTAATTCTCATAGTTTCTCATTATATCAGTACCATCTCACTTTTTTTCCTGAATACCTGTAAGTAATTTCCCTTCTCGAGTTTTCCAGACTAAAAGTTTTTTTTCTCGTTTTTTCGTTTTTCGCAAGCAAGAAGTGCAGAAAGAGTTGCTTTTTGCGACTAGATACACCTTAGACAAGCTCTGTATGTCCTGTTGGATAAACTCATGCTTATTCATTCTGTCAGATAATTTCCATTATTTTTCTCCTTATTTTGGCGAAAAGCTCTCAATTAAGCAGCAGTTCTACTACCCTTAGCAATTTGCGTTTTCCCCATAAAACCTTGAAGGAAAAAGTTGTGATCATTTTTATAAAGCTTTACGCAAACTATTATACTCTGTCTCTGCCTATGTTCTGGTTGTTGCTTGCTTCTGGAATGTAAAATGTAAAGTGGATAAATGTGGCTTTGTTAGGCAGAGGTTCTGTCTACAAAGAAAATTCATTGATGACTCCTCTTTTTGTCCGGAGCATTTTGAGGAAGTAGTTAGAATCTGTTTATTACACTTGTCTTTCAGTAAATTCAAATGTGAAAAACTATTACATAAATTTTTATCTTCAACCCTGATAAATTTACCGACTTACAATAAACTGCCTAATTAGACTTTCGCTGTGAAAAACTCTAAGGCAGAAAAATTTACAAATGAGTGCATCACTCTAAGTGCTTTCCTTGCTCGCTTGTGGAAATATTGAGGAATTAACAAGCTCTTAAGCAGAGAGAAGTCGTATGAATTGGATGGTTCTACAGGAAAGTATTAACGCTTCATAGAAATAGCTACAGACATTGTAAATAATATCAAAAATGATGGAAGCTTTGAATATGCTTTCCTAGAAACTCTCCCTTCCCTTCAAATTTCTTTTCCTCAAGTAGACAATTTTAAACTCCAAGAGAGCAGTACATAAAAAAGGTGAAAGATATAGCTCCAATATTTCCTCTCTTTCTTTGCTCTTTTCTTCAGTTCACTTTTTTCAGCTCCTTCAGTAATTTTCAAAGTCTACAAATTCCGACCAGCGTATTTCTTGGAAACTGAAACGTTCGTATACAAGTAAGTAGTTGCCTAGATGCATGTGTTCTTTGTTTACCACCGTTGTTTTGAGAAGCGTTACACTGTATTCTATCCAAACAAGCTGATTATATATAATTTCCAAGGGAAGAATTCAATTACAACTAGTGCCGTTGCTGATTTTGAAGCCCTGTTAATACACAAAAGGCTGCTAACTGGGAGTAGCACATGCTGAATCTGATAGAGTTTCTAAATTTTAATTTCGTGGCTTTCATCTGTAGGAAATAAATCTGCAAGATGAACTCCTTCAGAAACTTGTATTTGGTTGATCAGATTGTTTATCAGTGGGGAAAAATGCTTCAGCACTTTCATTCATTCTCACACACATTCTGGCAGAAAATAATGAGGCTGAGGGAAAACAGAAAAAGTAGTTATGGCATAAAGAAAGCTTATAGATCGAGTAAGACTCTTTCATTTTTCGGTACTTTCTTAGTTTTAAAGATCAACCAGTATGAAGCATCAAACTTTAGTAGAAAGAAGAAAATGTTAGAGAGGAAGGGTGAGACAAGATAAAACTGGATATGCAGCAGAGTGCATTTTAGATTTCATGATTTGTTTAGTCTTTCGTTGAGCACTCAAATCTTGACGGGAAAAAGTACCACTTGTAGAAGCCTAGGTACTGCCGAGTCGTTTTTCACGACTGAAAAACATGCTTTGTGTAATTTGGGTGTGCTGACTTCCCCAAAAAATCTTCCTGATAAGGGAAATCTAAAGATGGAGAAAGTGGAGAAGAGACAAAATAGGAGTGGATGATGATGTCGTCGCACAAACCATCAAGAAAGAATGGATTCTGAGTATATTAAGTAAATACGTAGAGGAAGTGGAGCGATTGTTGATGTCTTGTCTTTTCCTTATATGCGCAATCACTTTCACCCAAAAACTCCGTTTCAAGATGGACTTGAGCTGAAGACAGTTTTATTTCTCTCTTGGCTCGTTATATTACGATCCTTTACGAAATATTTATAGTTTAGGAATGATGTCACGCATAATTTTCAGACGTTTGTAAGACACTAGTTTAGTTTATCACCCCGTGTAAAAATTTGCTGATCAATGAACTTGCGTGATTCATAAGACTCCTGCTTGGATTGTGATTGGTGTTTAGCACCATTTGGAAGAGGAAGACACTATGTTGACGGACAGACAGACTGATCAATACAACCCCATAAAAATGTGAAATTCTGAGAGCTATAAAGCAATAACTGGTGAAGGACCCACTTGACAAATCTACTTACCACATGAAAGCTTGATCGACGTATTTTTCTGTAATGAAAACATTGTAGCTGTTCGCAACACACATTAAGATCCATTATTGTGGCTCAACAACCCTGAGCCAAACCTTAGATGGGAGATGAAGGCACTAAAACCATGATTAAGAATATCACGAGGGTTTGTACTCTAAAATAGTAAGGAAGAAACCCTATTTTTATATTAAATTATCTTGACTTTTTACATTAAAACCTAACAAATTTCATAAAATGTTTTCATTTCCCAAAGTTAAACGGAAAACTCCCTAACAAAAGCCAAATTTGGGGTTACGTGATACGATCCTTCTATCAACCAATATGAAAGATGTAGAGTATCAATCAAAACCAAGATTTTAAAGAATTCTGCGAGAAACCCCGGCCGCAGAATACTCACCAATTAAAAAGTCATTCTTGGATACGAAACTGGTTCTTAGTATAAGTAACTCCAAGCCCCAAAGAGTAAAGTGAGTAACCATGATGGGACTGTTGAAGTTTTGTAGTAGCAAATCTGCACATAATCTTTAAAAAGGATTACTCATGATCACCTATTAAATCTGCTTGGATTTGGAAGAACCAGAACAAAAAAAGAGTTGCTGAGAAGACTATTATAAAGGATAGTAAAGCTTTAAAGCTAGGTCTCTGGGATCCCGTCCCTCCAAAAAATGATGATGATACGTAGTAAATGTTAATGCTGATTTGATGAGATGATGCGAAGCAATAAGAGGACTAACAATAGAGATATACCTAACAAGGGTGTTTTTTCTTTCTCTAAGCATTCCCAATTTTGGGCTGATTGTTATGGAGAAAAAAGAAAAATGCTCATTTCTGGAATGTGCAAATATGTAACAGCAACAAAGTGTTCATATTTGCGTAGAGAAAGGAAAAGTTTTGAATTGAATGGAAATGAAAGATTGGCTGGGAAGAGTTTCCTCAAGACTTTTTTCCTATTTATATGAGTTGAGTATATGGCTCCATGTAAGAGATACTTCTCAAATGGATTTCACGGCTTGCAAAACACTCGTTTAATACTTTAAGATGCTTAGTGGGTTCCTGGTAGCTAGACGTGATTCCAGAGACGCAAAAAATGAAAGCCGTTCGAACTCAACGAAAGAACACTCTAAATTGATTTGACAAATAGGAGGCATTGTAGAATTGTGGGCTTCACAGCAAGTCGGATCATTCCAGTAGATACTTAACGAGAAAAACTGAGAATTACAAAGTGAGTGTCACATTGCCCCGGGATCATGGAAGGATCACACGTCCCAGGAAAACAGTAAGTGGATATATTCATACTATTCTTGTTAAAGACGTGAGGAGCAAAAAGGAGTCTCAATTAAAGCAACTATTGAGATGACTAGGTAAGAGATTTTACTTACAGGTTGAGTTCCTCCTCCATGTGTACCTGCTCAAAAGGGAAAAAAATGGTCAAGTGGATGAGACTTCTGGAGAGAAATGATAGGATGTAGGTCCTGTGCTCCTTTCCTCAGCCCTTTTGTTTGTACGTTTATGGAAGAAAAGAGTGAATCACAGAGAGAAATGGAGTGTTGGAGGAGAACAAGTGCCACTATCCACCACTACTTGCACTATATAGAACCAGCGAGACTATATTTTTTTCCTCTGCCAATATCGCCATAAATTGTTGAACAACTTACTTTTAAAACGCTTATGCTGCTCTACTCTTCAAATAAAATGACTGGATTGAATTGACTAGTATGTAAAGCTTAAGCTGCTTCTATATTTTTCCTCCTTTTCGCATTTTTTTCCCTAGCTTTACTGCACTACAGACATCATCATCTTGTGCTTTAATACTGATGGACACATTATGCTAACATTTATTGCATATGGGAAAGAGTAATTGGTAATTGTAAATGTTCTGGTATGTTTTAGCGTACACGTTTGTAGGGAAAAAAGTGAGTGAGTTTATAGCTCCAAGCTTCAATCTCCATGCTCAGTTTCACGTTTAGGCAGATAGAGCCAACAAGTTGAAACAGAGAGATGAGAAGAAAGAAAAATGCTTTTTTTCTGGACCAATGATTATACCCCAGCGATATTGTTAAACGTACTGCTCCTTTCGAAATGTTTTTTGCGTTTTGTGAATAGCAGAGAAATTGTGAGGTGGTGAGTCGTGTGGTGGTGGCTGAACGCGAGCAACAAGAGGGCAAAAAAGCGACAACGATGACGACTCTGAAGCTTTAAACGTTTTCAAAGCCAGTTTCTACATCGGTATCGTAGGCCACATCTGCAAATGGAGTTTGTGTACTGACTACCCACGACGTCTTCCCCAGCTCGCGCAGTTTGTCGTCTTCAGTGTACGAGGGACGGTATAAAGAGTAAGTGAGCGAGGAAAGAAAGTCTCTGTTCTTTTGGAACGTTCCTCGTGAGATGATGACATGCTAGGAGCTAGCATCACCTTATTCTCTAAATGCCAAAAAAAGATATAGTTTTGCAGCCACAGTTGTAGCTTGTACTCAAAGTATCACCGTTTTTTCACTGTAGTGCTTAGTTAGGGGCATTAAAACCGTTGCTGTCTCGTCTCATTTTTTTTTCTCTGGATTTTCTCGTGTATGAGTGTGTGTGAGTGTATGTGCTGTAACAAATTATTAGCTGTATCTTTATCACAAATCACACACATATCACCGCCATCCTCTTTCCAGAGAGCGTCATTATTAGCAAATACTGGTCTTTACGAGCTGCTCCGTTTTTTCCTCTACCCCTTTAGATCTCCTCAATCAAAAGTGGAATAGGGAGTAGGATACAAAAAAACTATTGGCTTTAGGGACTTTACTGTGGACACCTTGACTGGTCAGCCTTCCTATAATAAAATCAGGCTCACACCCTCCACTAATCATACTAATTACTTATGCATTCCAAATCCTGTGCTAACCTCTGGTGTAATTAACTCTACTTCGGAATGAGTGCAATTTAACTATTTTTGTAGTATTTCTAAAGTGTTCTTTTTAACAAAAGTGGAATATTTCTCGTATTTGGAGGAATAAAAAAAGTACTAAAAACAGTTTAGTTTGTGTTCAAGACTAATCAAGACCTATGAATGGATCTGTGTGTAGTTTTTGGCTAACAATTTAAGGATTTGAAAAAGTGAATGTAAAAAAGTCTCGAGGGAATCGCCATTTAAAAAAACCACGGCTATGGAGGTTTCCGCCGACAATCCCCAGACTGGGAATAAGATAGAAGATCCTGAGGAAGCTGCGGGGCCATTGCATCGGCTTTTGTAAGCCTAAACTTTAACCAGCAATTTAATGCTTCACTTAAAAAAAAAAGCTTATAGCAATTAGTTTTTAATTTAGTGTGTTGTGACTGGACTTCCTTTCCCAAAAATAGAACATTTTCGTGGTGCCTAGTTTCTTCTTCGATTTTTGGAATTTTGTGCGTTTTTGTGTTCTCGCATGCATGCAAACGACAGCTTTTTTGAGGAAGCGTGTGCCCTCAACAGGTTGAACCAAGCAAGAAAATACGTACATGTTACAGGAATTTGTAGAAATATTTGAGCATTTTTTCCCGTTTTTGAGGAATGAGAAAAATTCTCAAGCACCCTAAAACATTATCCCATTTTTGTTGATTTTTAAAACTTCTTTAATTGGTGTAATTAGTTTGCTCCTAAGTAAGGAACATCTTCAAAATTTCATATTGATTTTTTGGTATGGCTCCTCAACCCTATTTTAAGGCGGTTGCATAACGCATCTCCAAAAATTTGTATACATTCAGGAAGAGCATATAAAGCTTTGGGAGCAAGGAACATTACATCTCATAAATATTGAATGGGAGCATGATCACGATGACAATGAATGAGGATCTTGATCTGTGGTAATAATGACACAATCGTTTTTGAGGGGAACAAATCTCCGGTTAGAAACTATCCCGTGTATATTTTTTTCGAGTCACACACACTTACACATTCTTTTCCCTACTGTTTCTCTCCATTTCATTTGGCTCTACGCACACTAGCTTTTTTGCGCCCTGCCATTGTCTTTGAAATCTTTGGAAGAGTGATGGGGCCGATCGTACCAGCAAAACTGACGCTGACGAAAATATTAGCTGCATGAGAGATTTATTTCGAGCAATTAACAATTTTTTTTTGTCACTCACTCGCTAGTCCGATCCTGTAACAGTTTCAATGTCGTTTCAATCGGCTCTTCCTGTCTGTGAAGTTGGCGAGTGTGTAGGCATCAAAACCGAGAGATTTTTTTTTCTCTCTTTAAAGTCTCAACTTTGAAGTCTATGTACCATGTCATGTTCCACATACCCTACGAGACTTGAAATGCTCATGTTCATTGGTTAAAGGTGTCAATACACCCCATACTTGTTGTAGAAAAAAGTACAATAATCCCGTAGCCAGATTTTTGGCCTCATCTCTGTCAGTCCAAAACTCCAAAGTCTGGGACGTGGATGGGGGAATGCTGATTTTTTGAAGCTTTTGGAAAAAATTGGCGTTGAACTTTTGTATTTACATCGCATGCCTAGTGCTTTTCAAGTAGGCAGGGGAAGGGAAACTAATAGCTTTTAATTTGTCATGTTTTTTGGATATACACTCTTCAAACGTTTCCCAACTCATTTTGTATGTCATGACATGGAAGTTTGTCATCGTGATTAAGATATATATCATTTTCGAATGCTTCATGTCATCTGTCACATTCTCGTAGGACTAGAATGGATATAACATACCCAACAAATTTCCATGTAGTACAGATTCAGCCCAGAAGACTTTTTTACTTTGCGCTTTGAGAATGTCTTCATGTATTGACCCGACTTCCTCACATTCGATCAATCGAAGAAAAATTATTGCGATATTTACCAATGAGATAGGATATAAAAGTCTTCTGTTCAATAATTTCGCGGGCTTTTCCAGTCAAAAAATTTAAGAACTCAAAATTTCACTCAAAATTTTAAATCTGGCCTTACAAAAATTCCAGAAATATTAAGATGAATTTTGTTTTAGAAACACGTAAAAAATTAATGAGTTTAATAAAAACATGGGTTTTCAATAATATTAAAAATGTAGCCCTGTAAGCAATGATCATATTATAGTTGGTTGGACATTAACAGATTAAAAAAATTGGTCTAGTGATATTTTAATAAAATATAAAATGAAATATGTTCAAAATTCCCAATTTTACGTTAAGACAAGCACCGGCCGACCTTACCGACACATTATCGGCAGTATAGATTCCAAATTTCCAGAGTACAAAACTCTTAAAAATCCACTTTGATATAGATAGAGTAAAGTGCAGAAATCAAATAAACTCTGCCTTTCGACATAAAACTCGTTTTCTATTTTTGGCGAAAATGAGTGCGTAGGAAACTCCAAATTGAAATGATGGGAATGTCTAAGTAGTGTGTGGGCAGACATGAAATAGCTTAGAAATACATTGACTTTGAAGAAATTTAATTACTTCGCAACTTCTAGAAAAAGAAGGTTTAGGTTTTTAGGAGACAGCCCAAGCAATTTACGGAGTTTGGAAAATGCCCTAACAAAATTCTAATGAAGGCAGTAGACAAACACGACCTAAATTATATTAACTTTTACCAAAATTGGTTTGATGTGGTGATGACTTCAGCTACTATCTTGTCTCACGAACTTAGAGTTTTGTCAAAAACAGCATTTATAATCCTTCATCACTGGGTCAAACCTACAGAAGATTGTGCAATTTTGTACTTAACTGAAAAAATGATCTCATTTTACATTAAATCGTAATAAAAAGCCGAGCAGATTAGGTTCCACGAACAAACAGTTAAAGAGACATTCAACTGACAAGTATACACTTCAACGAGTAATTATGCGTGTAACACGATATGTTGGTGATGGGTGGATGACAAAGTACAAATTAGTCCTTACACAGCACACTCATAACTTCATAACCCAATAAACTTTGCAGTTTTTCTAAAACACTCAAATTCTACTACTTTTCCCACGTAGTAGACTTTGGCTTGGAATCTCGCTTCAATCTAATTGTCCCTAAACATATCAAAACGGTTAGACCTGGAAGGAAGACACTATAGTCAGAATGATATTTTCTCGGGATTACGTCATTAAAAGTCATTCACTTTGAGTTTGGCACTCTTATAGACTTACAAACGTGCTCCGAATGACACTGTAAATTTCACGCAGATAAACACAAGCACTTTGAGAATTAACGCATTGAGCCCAGCAGAAACAGAAAATAGTTTTACAGTCTAAAACTCCTTTCATTCAATCCGGTTTATAATAGCGAAACATGAGCATCTCACTATACCATGAAAGGAGTCAAGGTCGTCTTGTAAGCATTCCCAAATTCCAACTTTACCTCGTCAAGTGGGAAACCACCAAAGAGATATTTCCCAACACTCTGAGCACATTGTTAACTTCATTAACTTTCTGCGTTAGCATAATTCCTAAGAAAATATTTCATGACAGCACTCTTCCCAATTTTTTCCAACATCTGCATCTTCAAAGTAAATTTTATTTAGGTTGGCGAAGTAATTGAAGATTATGTTAAGTTGTAGGAAGGAAAAACAAACTATTCGTATATTTCGGAACTGTGATCCAGTGGGCATTTTGTTATGGTTCTTTATACAAACTACAACATTAAGCTCAAGTAAGCCTGTTGATTCGTTCGAGCGACACTCACAAAGTCTCAAATTTAAGATGTTCTTACCTCACCAAAAATGCATTACAATTCTTGTCTCTCTGCATATTTTTAGCTTCTGTTTTCCTCCTTGGCTTGTTCTTTAACCCTTTCTCATTTCATAATTCTCTATCCGCTCAAGAGTAGTTATTACGCACTTATTCAGATATTTTGTTCTGCGTAGACATCATTTCTAGACACCATTACATCCAAATTAGCTCATTTTCCGTCACAGCCTCGTACTCATGTTCTCATGTAGATCTGAGATGAAGGAAGACGCACAATTCAGAGAGGATATAAAGCAGAAAAAACTCACGCCTCGCATACACAAAGACATTCTGTTTCACCAAGCAAACCAAATACCTTTTTTGAATACATAATCGTTTCTCTGTGAACGTTATCCTTGTCAAAGCAAAAGAAAGGAAGAAAAACATTTAAAGAAAATTGCACACTTTCAGTTGTCGTTAAAAAATCTTGAAGAAAAATGTTTTGTGTAAGGTGGCATTTATATTTTCAAATATTTTTCAGCCCAGTCGAATAACAACAGAGTCTATACGTTTTTGTCTTTATGAGTGGCTCACTTTTATAACGCCCCTGAGGCAAATTGTTTTCTCGAGATTGGAGTCAGAAGAACCGCTGCACGGTCTTGAGTCTACCACTTAAGTCCCTTTCGTTCGACAAAAAAACCTCAACCAAATCCTACTTCGTATAATTACGATTTTTTTTTAAATCAGTTGTTATTCTTTCAGCTTGTTTAGCAAGTCTAGCCAAGTTCGTAAGAAACACATTGCAGCAACGTGATTCAAATGAAGCATTTTAATTACTGTTGGGAAATTTCCAGCTTCATTTTCAAAGTCCGGATGCACACACCACGCGTTTTAGGAAATTGAAGTATGAAAAGAGTTTGATTGTTTGCACCTACACCTTCTTTCATATTTTTTTCAGCCTCTAACTTTTGATGTTTTTAATGAAGAGGAACAGAGTTTAAAAATCCACATACGTTGACGACACTTTATGGCTTCTAAAAAATGAAAAAATAGGTGTTGGCAATTATCCTGCCTCCATATGCTTCCCGGACTCTAGCCTGTTGAAACCTTTACCTTATTAAAATTTTAAGTTGGTCAAATAATCAGGTGTATTTTAATTTACAAACTCGTAAAACTGTCCAGGATTGTTGTAAATGGTCAAGGAATGCCGCATAAAATATCAGAGCATTTGCATTTCGTGTAATTATTACGCTAACTGGGTCGAATATAAAGTGGAAATGTGTGTGGAACTGTGGAGATGAGCTCATCTTGAGACATTTTTGTAACAGAGATCTCTTCTGCGTCATTCAAATCTCGGAATAAAAGATTCTCCCACCTGGATACTTATTTATACTCGGAACTTGCTTGGGTCTGTGTGCATATTCATATTTCAAGACTATTTTTGAAAATTAAATTTGACAAATGACTTGCCTAAAGCTTAAGGTTTCTTGGACATATGTTGAGCATTTAGAGGGATGCGGGAACTCTATAGAAAATCATAAAATAACAAATGTCACTACAAATGCAAAACAATATTTTCCCAGAAGCGAAATCTCTTTTAAACAAATCCATAATCGCACAATTATAACACAAAGCAATATTTCGGTTGTTTAACATTAGCGTATGCCAATTTTACTTATTGTTGAACACATTTCTTCGTCAATGTCTTCGAATGACATGTGATGGTGAAGTCAAGTTTTAAGTTTAATATTTCTTGGTTTTTACTATTCGTTGCTTGCACATGCTTCGCCTTCTTTTTTTGGAGTTGAAGTCTTCGGTAAGTTTTTCACATTTCAAAGTCTGACTTTAGTTTCCTTTCGTCTCTTATCAAGTTTCTTGTGTGTACAGAAAGACTGAAAACCGCACAAGAGTGGGAACAATAATTATCATTAAGACACACTCTCTCTCTTTCCTTTCCCATGAAATCTGCGTTGGAGTTTTGGAGGAAGCGGGTAAAAAAAAACTATGGCTTTTGTAGTCCACGCATTCTCTTATTCTTAAGTCTCTTGGGCTAAATCCCTTTCATTCTGTTTATTCAAAAGATTACGCATGGAAAATACTACCGTTTTCCAAGTAAATACGTTAACTCGCAAACCTGGCAGAAAATCACAGTTGACCTTGTGCAGTTTCTCAATTTTCAATGTAATCTCAACACATTTCCTCCAAGAGAAGGGGAAAGATTGGATAAAAATCTAGCTGCTTTTGTACAACTCCGTAAGCAATTTCCTTGTAGTCTTAACAATATCACGATTCTATCACGCTCGTTTCCTACACGACCTCTTCTGTATCTTACCTTTCAATATTCCATAACGATCTTAAATCATCTTAATAGGAGCGTTGATGCATAGACCCATAATGACAAGAGAATCGCATTTTCTCTTCTCTAGTGATCCCATCGATACAAGTGTGAACTCTGTAGACTTTACCCTGGACTAGTACATTCACACCAGAGAAAATCCTACTCCGCATCATTTTCAATTTGGCACGGATATCATCACATAAAACACGAAAAAATATTGTTCCTCATATCGTCCTACCTACGATAAAAACGCGATAAAAAATGTTCTGCTTTAATAAGGTCTTCCTGGTACATCTTTTCTTCATATAATTTATCCAAGCTTAGGCTACTTGCCCGTTTTGATAAATGTCGACTGCCGGCTTTGGATGGAGACTCTTGGTAGTGAAGACAGGCTGGTAAATAAAGTTGCTGGTTCAGCTGATGATGATAAGATCTTCAGAACAATTGTATTTGCCAAAAAAGTTTCATCATCAAGCAATGAAGTTTTGACTAATTGAAGCTTCAAAACTAAACTCTAGTCTAACCTAACCTACTCTATTCTAATTTTACTAAGCTCTACCAAACCATACCAAATCTCTTACACCTAAACCTTTTGTAAAATGTATTATTATAACTTAGTAACCTACCTAACCCTTTTAAAATAAATTCTTTTGGTTCCAGCATTTTTGGTAATAGCAATGAGGCTTACAATTCGTTGTGAATTCCGTATATCAGATTTTGCTGTCGCTCGCAGCAACCAAAGCATTGCTCACTCCGGCTGGGTAATTAGCGTGGCAAAACCCATCACAAGCCAGAAGCTCAATGTTAGTAGTAGGGTTTTCTTGACGGAAATGAACGCCGGCAACTAAATCATACACTCAAGAAGAGTTTTTATAAGCTATAGGATGTATTTTAAAATACAGTATAAATTTCTCCTCACGTCACCCCAGCGAATTATGTGCAGCAGCAGAGCTAGTGTAGGGCTAGTAAGCTGATTTGGCTAAAACCTGATATACGGGATTTATAACGAATAATATGCCTGATGAAAACATTAAAATACATTTCATGGAGTTTACTAAACCGACAACTGTCCATACCGTCATTTGGCCCCACTGGCAAAAGTCCATTTTTAAGTCCGTTCAAATATTCCTACCAGCATCCAGGAAACCCGGGAAATAGCCAGACACGAATTTATCCAACTGCTTCGTCCCCTACGTTCAGAGCGCAATCCCAACTGTTGAGGATTACGCGGGAGACATGACGGTTTCTCTAAATTCATCTAAAAATTGGTTTTGCCTGACCCTTTCTGCTCAAATCACTAAACCCTACACCAAAAAATATTTTGGATGTTTCCATTTTTTAAATTTTTTCTCAGAGTTTCCCATTCCTACAGAACTTCCCATGCCTTGTCTTTGCGGTATGCTGGTAAACAAGATGTAAAATGGAAAACATTAGCTACAAAAATACTTTCTAGGGTTTGATTAACAAAACCGCGTAGGAAAAAAAACCTTGATATTTTCGAAAGACTCTAAGAAAAACATTATCTCTCAATTTGAAGTCTAGAGGGTGATGACTTTAAGCTCATGTCATGCTGATGATTCACTCACATGGCGTAATAGGTAGATTGCAGATTCCTACGTACATGTGGCGTACAGGCCACATGTAAGGTAATTTCAGCAACACTTTACTTCCTATAAAACTCTATAGGATAATATAAAACAAGATGGATTTTACTTGATGCAAGTGTGTAAGTGTCTCTTTTCCCCGTTTGTTTTGCAAGTGATGTTATACGAGAAACTAAGACTGGGTTTGTTAATCTCTCTTTACATTTTCAAAACAACAGGAAACAAGGAAACATGAATGGATGGATGTGTGCTGCTCGAACCATGACAAAACAAGGACAGTTACGATTTAATTTCTGCCTTGGGAAAATGTTTACAATTCCTACATGACTTAAGGCAAAGAGAATGCAACCCGCAAATAAAAAATCAATGTACGCTATCATTTCAATTCTATAATGGCAGAATGAACAATTAAGTAGATTTATTCCTAGAAACTAAGAAAAAAATCTCATCACATGCAATGCACTTAACGCTAGAGATTCTTATTGAATTAGATCATTGGAGGGAACATCTCAAGTGGATGAACTTTTTAATTTATGATTTCTTGCAAACTTTTGAAAATAACAAACCTCTATTGACATGCAGACGGTCATTTTAGTCGTTTGTAGCTTTCTCCTGAGAATTAGACCGCATGTTACATTCTCTGTGGATGTTCTCTCATCGGGAACAATAATCTAGGAAGTTAGATACTCTAGTCACAGCTCATCATTCACTTCAGCTTTTTTGTACAAGATGTTCGCTTTTACTTCATGCTCTTGTCTGATTTACGAGGTATTGCTGGCGTTGTCATTTAATGGGAGGGTTGACTTTGGTGCAGATGCAAATTTCGTAGTGGTTCACCGATTCTCCTCTAGTAGACCACCTTGTCTTAGCATACGTGATAATTCAGTAAATGACTTAAGCTATGGTTATCTATGTTCCCCAGAAAGAAAAAGAATTTTGTTGAGTGGCACTGTAATTTTTTAAAAGGAAAAGGCCTAAATATACTACCACGTCAGTATTTAATGAGATATACGGAAACAAGCGACTTCCCTTACTTTACGCTTGAGTATGCTTCCGTGCAGATGTAATCGCAGTAATTTTCTTTTCATACTGATCCAATCGATCTTCCTCGGAGTACATTCTTGAAATCTGCCTTTAGAACAAGTGCATCTTCTACGGATAATTGGAGGGACGCTGGTTTACGTCCATATCGAAATTCTTATTGAATTGGAAAGGACAAAATTGAACGCTTTGGGTATCATAAAAATGACGCTCATTTAAAACCCTCCATATTTCTCTCGTCTTGCATTGAGCTCTAGTGTAAAGAAAAGACTAGTGTTCTTCATTAGCCATTTCCCTTCTACTTTTTCTTCTCATGCTTCATTGCGAAAGAGAGAGAGTAGTGTTCGTGTTGGAACTTGGAAAGTTGGAACCCATTAAAAGATCATGAGAAGTCAACAAGTCACTCACTTTACACACGAGGAATGCATGCATTGCCTAGGTATTTATCTCGTGTACTGCAAGCTCACAAAATCCTGAGTGGGGAGATCTAAATGATTTGAAAGAAAAATCTTTACTTTTCACTTGTCTCGTCTTTTTTGTCTAGCCGCGCACATTTTCGGGAAATGCTTTTGAGGATTTAGAAAAATGAGTTGATCATGATCATGACTCTCTCTACAAAATTGTAAAAATGTGTTCTGATTCCAAAGATTTCACGTTAAAAAACTAGAACAAAGTTTTCGTTATGAAAATTACAATTATAATCCTAGCTTAAAATTTCTAAAGGAAAGAATAGCTCAAGAACAATATACTTTTTATAATTGCTGAGCATTATTATAATAAAAGTCAATTTAAACTGTTAAATAAATGCTTTAAAGCAGATAGAGACATAGCTTCGCTGAGGTA